>JAQOTM010000080.1:212353-256817 GCA_029168755.2 Tillandsia fasciculata | reverse complement strand
ACTTGGCTATCAATTATATAATATGATAAGGTATTCACCAACCCCACCATTGATCTCGAAATTCATACTCGACTAAGCAATCAAATAGATACATATGACTATACCCAAGAGAAGACATTGAGAGAGAAATTGACTTTGATCATTAAAAGATGGTTTAATTAACGTAAATGATCATTGCAACATTGAGACATTGGACATCACAGGCAAATCATAATAATATTTCTTAAATGCATAAAAGGATGCAATTAAAGTCAATTATGATTTATGCTCAATTAGTGTGCTATGTACAGAACATAGATAAAGAACAAAACAAAAACAAGAACAAAAACAAAACCTAATCTAAGCAAAGGTTTCAAAAGAGTTTATTTCAAGGAAAGCATGCCAATTGCTTTACGCAAGTGAATAAAACGTTTTTGATCCAAAGGTTTTGTTAATGCAGCTAATTGATCCTCAGTTGAAATATATGACAGTTGAAGAATGTTTGATTCAACTAGCTCTCTAAGAAAATGATATCTAAGTTCAATATGTTTTGTTCTAGAGTGCAACACAGGGTTTTTTGAAATGTTAATAGCACTAGTGTTGTCACATAAAATGGTTACCGAAGATGTTGAAATCCGGAAATCGCTCAACACGCTCTTCATCCAAATCAATTGGGTTGAACAACTTCCTGCAGAAATGTACTCCGCTTCGGCAGTCGAGAGTGCTATGCAGTTCTGCTTTTTACTGTGCCATGCAACAAGGCAGTGGCCGAGATAGAAGCATGCACCACTCGTGCTTTTCCGGTCATCCACCGATCCAGCCCAATCGGCATCTGAGTATCCAACAATATCCAAAGTCGTTCCCATAGGATACCAAATTCCGAAATTGATTGTACCTTTGATATACCGGATGATCCGTTTCACCGCTTTCAGGTGAACCTCCTTCGGTGCTGATTGATATCTCGCACAAATCCCAACACTGAAGGATATATCCGGGCGACTAGCCGTGAGATATAGTAGACTTCCAATCATACTGCGGTACAGTTTCTCGTCTACATTCTCACTTTGTGATTCACTTCCAAGTCCCTTATGGCTAGTTCCCATTGGAGTCGGAAAATCCTTAGAATTTTCAAGATCAAACTTTTTGACCAACTCCAGTGCATACTTGGATTGACACAAGTGAATTCCGTCATCGTTTTGTTTAACTTGTAATCCAAGAAAATAATTCAATTCGCCCATCATGGACATCTCAAATTCGCTTTCCATGGTCTCCGCGAATTTAGAAGCATCATTATCTCTTGTTGCTCCAAAAACAATGTCATCGACATAGATTTGAGCAACTATGAAATTGTTTTGATAATGCTTCACAAAGAGAGTCCTGTCAGCTCCCCCTCGAGTGTAGCCCTTTTCCAAAAGGTGCTTTGTCAACCTTTCGTACCATGCTCGCGGTGCTTGTTTCAGACCGTAAAGAGCCTTTTTCAGTCGAAAAACATGGTTAGGTAGTTTATGATCCACAAAACCTTTCGGTTGAGCTACATAAACTTCCTCATTTAAAAATCCATTTAAAAAGGCGCTCTTAACGTCCATTTGAAATAATTTGATTTTAAAATGACAAGCGATCGCAAACAATATACGAATGGACTCGAGTCTAGCTACAGGGGCGAAAGTTTCATCAAAGTCTATACCTTCTACTTGAGAATAGCCTTGAGCAACTAACCTTGCTTTGTTCCTGATGATAGTACCTTCTTCGTTTTTCTTGTTCTTGAAGATCCATTTGGTACCTATCACATTGTGTTGCTTCGGAGGCTTCGTCAGTTCCCAGACTTTGTTTCGCTCGAATTGATGGAGCTCTTCCTGCATTGCTTTAATCCAATAATCATCTTGGAGAGCTTCATCAACATTCTTTGGTTCGATTTGAGATACATAGCATGCAAATCCGCAAACCAATTGTCTCCGTGTTCTAACTCCTTCTTGTGGATCTCCAATTATGTTCGATTCAGGGTGATCCTTGGAGATGCGTAACGTTTGAGGTAGAGGAGTAGGCGGAGGTACACGAGATGATTCCTGCACATCAGATAAGCTTGAAGAACCGTTAGATGCATCAATTATTATCGAAAGAATTGTTAGAAGAAGATGCATTAGCAGGTGTATCATCATCAAGAGAGATATCGAGGGTAGATTTTTCAGATTCAAAGTGAAAAGCTTCATCTACCTTAACATTTATCGATTCTACGATCGTCTTAGATTCTAAGTTAAAAACTCGATATGCTCTGCTGTTTGTAGAATAACCTAAGAAAATCCCTTCGTCACTTCGAGAGTCAAATTTTCCAAGATTCTCACGATCACGTAAAATAAAACACCGACTCCCAAAGATGCGAAAATATTTGATGTTAGGTTTTCTACAAAACCAAAGTTCATATGGTGTATTCAAAGTCCCCGGGCGCAAATACACGCGATTGATAACATAAACAGCAGTGTTCACCGCTTCAGCCCAAAAATAAAAGGTAAGTTCCGGCTGTGAAGCATAACACGTGCCATTTCCTGTACGACCCTGTTTTTGCGCTCGACTACACCATTTTGTTGAGGTGTGTAAGGTGCGGAGAATTCATGTTTAATGCCATTAGAAATGCAAAAATCAATGAATTTGGAATTTATGAATTCCCCACCTCTATCACTCCTAACTCGAGTAATCCTATCATTCTTTTCTATCATAATACGATTGCAGATTTCGAGAAAAGAATCAAAGGTATCAGCTTTTTCTTTTAAGAATGCTACCCAAGTATATCTAGAAAAGTCATCAACCAACAAGAAAATATACCATTTACCTCCCAGAGATGGTTGACGAGTTGGCCCCATTAAGTCCATATGCAAAAGTTCCAAAGGCCGTTTTGTACCTATGTGGTTCAAATTCTTGTGTGCAGTCCTAGACTGTTTTCCCTTTTGGCAACCGCCACACACAAGGTTTTGTTCAAAAGAAAGTTTCGGAACCCCCTTGACCACATCTTATTTGAAATTCTAGAAGTTCCTTAAAGTTTATGTGACCTAGCCTTTCATGCCAAAGTGTTTCATTTTTCAAAGATGCTAGGTTACATTTTTCAGAAATCTTAGAAGGAACTACATAACAGTTGTTTTCTGATCTAACCCCCTTTAAAAAGAAAGCATGGTTCATGTCAGTTACAGTGCATTTATCAGATGAAAAATTAACTGAATAACCACTATCACACAGTTGACTTATGCTTATGAGGTTAGTCTTAAGGCCATGAACAAATAATACATTATCTAGAACCGGGCCATCTGGAATAGCTACCGTTCCCTTTCCAACAATTTTGGAAGACCGACCATCTCCGAAAACAACAAGTCCTCCGGAGTTTTTCTCAAATGTTTGAAAACAGTTTTTATCGCCGGTCATATGACGGGAACACCCGCTATCCAGGTACCAAGACGAACTATCATATGCATGCAAAGAAACATTGGTAGCAAGACAGGGAAAGATTTCACCTTTGCGCACCCAAACCTTTTTGAAGTGCGTCGGTAATGGTCGTGAAGTTGATTTCCTAGGTGAGAGCGTCTTGCTTGAAGAATTGCTGCTCCTTGATGATGTCGTCTTGAGCGGTGTACTACCAAGGCTCTTTTCCTTTGAATGAATTGCACTTGTTTTCCGAGGAATAGCCCTTTTGGTAGTCATTGCAAGATGTGCTTGAGGTGTGCGTTTGGCTTCCGTCTTGCAATTTCTTCTTATGTGCCCTGAAATGCCACAACGAAAACATACCTTGGTTCTTGTCGATTCCGAGGAAGATGTAGTAGGTTCGTTGTCGTTGCTTGTCGTGAACACCGGTGTCGGAGGAGGAGATACCGACTGAGGCACAAATACTGTACCACTCGAACTTGGAATGTCTCCAGTTTGAGTGTATCCGAGGCCGAACTTATTTCTTTGACCGAGACCAAGAAGTCTGTCCAACTTACTCCTTCCAGAAGAAAATCTCTTTAAGTCATCCTTTAGTTGGCGTATGGTCTCCGTCATTTCCAATTTTTCCTGTCGAGCCTCGCCGTTGAGCTTCAAGAAGTAATTCGCTTTGTTCACCATATCCATATAATTCTTCTCGAATTGCTCATTGGACTCTTGAAGGGAAACATTTGTCTTAATCAGATTGTCCCTTTCCACTTCAAGATCGGTTGAGATAGAGATCACCCTTTTTACTTCATCTTCAAGATCCTGTAATCTCTCTTTCAACCCCTTGTTTTGCTTAGCCAGTTTCTTTGAATCCCTCAAAAGCTTATGGTAGGCTAAAACAAAATCTTCACCTTCCGAATCATCTGATTCATCGTCCGTTGCAATCTTTTCAACAGTGGAGTTGGACAGTGAGTCGGATGTACTTGCCATTAAGCACATGAAGGGAGAAGATGTAGTGGACGCGTGGAAAGCTGTCGCGTTGTCTTCTTCATCACTTGACGATGACTCATTTGACGTGGAGTTGTCATCCCAAGTAACTACTTGCATCGCTTTCTTCTTAGCCGGATTCTTGTTGGGACATTCCGTTGCTATGTGGCCGTAGCCTCGACATTTGAAACACTGAACTTGTCCCTCAGAACTTTTCTTATCCTTTGAGAAGTTCTCTTGATTTCTTGACTTGTGATTGAAGGACCCTTGCCTTTCTTCGACTTTCCGAAGGATTGAGGTTTGCTTGAATTCCCCTTCGAAAGTTGCGGCGAAACTTCCTTGTCAAGAGAGCGAGCTGCTTCTCAAAGTCCTCCATAGAAATGTTCTCGTCGTCGTCCGAGGAGGATGAATCCGCGTCTTCTTCTTTAGTTGATTTCAATGCGTAACCTGAAGACTTAGAAGAGGATGCCTTTCCAGAAGAATAGTTAGTAGGAAAAGTCATTTCATAAGTTTGTAAAGCACCTACTAATTCTTCTACACGCATTTCGTCCGGGTGTTTAATTGTTTCAATGGCTGCGACCTTCGGGCGAAATCGTTCAGGAAGAGTTCTTAGAATTTTTCTTACAACTTTAAATTCTGGAATCTTCTCTCCCAAGTTAGCACATGAGTTCACGATATCTTGCAATCGTGTGTAATAGTCAGTGAAGGATTCATTCTCTGCCATAGAGATAGAGTCAAACTTGCTCGTGAGCATTTGCAGTTTCTGAATCTTCACTAAGTTAGTTCCCTCATGCGTAACTTGAAGAACATCCCAGATTTCTTTCGCAGTCTCACATGCCGAGACGCGAGAGAACTCAGTTTGTGACAAAGCATTAAATAGAGCATTAATCCCTTTGCCATTGTAAGAAGATAAGTCTATCTCTTCCTTGGTCCATTTCGACCTAGGTTTTAAGGTGCGAACATCATCTAAAATTTCAGTTGGATTAGACCATCCTAATTCAATTGATTGCCACACCCTTTCGTCGATGGAAATTAAGAAAGCTTTCATCCGTACTTTCCAGTACGCATAATTAGTTCCATCAAAGAAAGGGGGTCGATTGATGTTTCCACCTTCAACCATTGTTTACAACCCTATTCCCGCTCTGATACCACTTGTTGGGTTTAGGTTAATAAGGATCTAAATAGGGGAAAAAACACCTAGAGGGGGGTGAATAGGTGTAAACAATAAACACTCAAAAAATCATTGTGCGATAAAACCCAATGCGGAAAAATAAAAGAACACACAAGATTTTTACGTGGAAAAACTCCAAACCGGAGTAAAAAACCACGGGACCGATAACACGGCGAAATCCACTAGAATTAACACACGTACAAGGTGATATAGCGTACTCACAGACGACTCAACCTTTTACCATACGCTCCTAGTAGATCTTCTCCGCTCGCTCCACGACGCTTCTCGAATCCACGATCCGCGCCCAACGCTGAATCCACAGCGTCCAACGTCGAGTCCACGACGTCCAACCGAATCCACGGTCTTCACCCAATGGCACGCTTCGAATCCACGAACGCACCTCGCTCCGAATCCACGAGAGCGATAACACCTTGAATCCACAAGGCCACGCGAGTCCACGCGCCGATTTTGGGATAAATCGTTGTTTGTTTGGGTGGTGATGATCCGCCGAATACTTAGATTAAAGATAGATCGGAAATACCATCTAAGTATTCATTGATTTGATTCTACTCAAAATGTGAGTATGGAAAACCTAGAATCAAATCAATCAATATAGATGAAGAACCATAGAATAGATCTAATGATTTCCGTTCTTCTCTATATATGTGGATTTTCTTTTCGGCTATCTTTTCTTAACCAGCCGATCTATTGCGGATGCCCTAGAAATGAAATGGAAGGGCTATTTATAGGTTAGAAACCCTAGGAAGAATATTCGGATCAAAAACAGCCTTTTCTGGAAAGAAATCCCGACGGCGATCCGGATCAGATCTGGCGATCCGGATTGCAGAAGCAAAAACACGATTTCCAGAAAATTGCCTGTTCGGGATCCGGATCGTAGTCACCGATCCGGATCGTTCATACAGTTTTACCAGAACATCATGTTCGGGATCCGGATTGCAATTCCTGATCCGGATCGAAGAAGCACACAGGTAAAACTAGTGTTCGGGATCCGGATCAGAGAGTGCTGCGATCCGGATTGAACCAGTGTATGAACAAACACCTTTCGGGATCCGGATTGAAAGCCACGATCCGGATCCTGAACATGTCCCATGTCCAGTTTTTGATGAATAAGTAATTAAAACCTCTTCCAGGTGTTTCTACACTATAAGAAGTATTCGGATCATCAAAATTCTTTAGTTAAACGTACCTGATCCTTTTGAATTCTTCTTTCTTGAGATTGAGGTAGACGATCCAAAATTTCTTCATCTTCAATCTTCAAGACTTAACACATTCACGAAATACGCCAACTCAAATTCCGTAACACTAAGAACTAAAGTGAAAAGAAAGGAAAACAAAGAGAACTTAAAGGTCCAACGGTGAAGCCAGGCCAAGTAGGAGGCACGGGCGGTTAATCCCTCTCCCGGGTAGAGACCCGTTCGGTACGCTTCAGCCGTAGGACAAAACAACTGAAATACAAGATAATAAAATGGGCGTGCCTTCGAAGGTGAAATGTGGTTCTGCGGGACGTAAAGGGTTACCGGCTTGCCCTCTCCCCGGGTGCACCATTCCGGACACGAGGGAAGCCCCCTCCCCGATGCAGGTGGCCCGAAGAACACATTTACTTCGTAGGACGGGGTAACACTTACGGGTGTTATCGGCAACCTTAGAAACCTTATCTTATGGTAGCAAGACTGCCGGGCTCGGGCCCGTTGGATAAGGGTTTCTGAGGGTTAACTTGAACTAAAGCACCAGAATCTAAAGAACAAGGAAAATAGAGTGGCCAGGGTGGCCGGGTTAGTTGGACCCTGTGTACAGCGGCATAGTGGCCGAGTTGGTGCTTAGCAGCCTAGGGTGGCTAGTCGGATTAGTGCTGGGTAGTTGGTCTTACACAGATAGTGTAGTGACATGGTACATTGCATAGCTGCAGTTTGACATTGAGGATTTTAGTTTCCTAGCACTATTATTATTGCTTCCATTGGACCAAGTGGTGTAGGACATTTCTTCTCGGTGGATGAACCCACTGGGAACTCGCTCGAAAGTTCTCACACCCCTTGGGTGACCCCCCCACAGGTTCGGCTTGGATACAGCAGACGAGACGGTTCAGATGCAGACGGCGAGGCATACGTCAGGGGCAAGAGCCCAGCAGCATAGTGACCTAGAGGGTCTAGCAGAGGTACCTTTCTTTTATGTTTCGAGTGAACCATGTATTGTGAGGAAAAGCATTGTAATATATTATGTAAGCCTAAGTTGAGAAATGTAAAATGTAATAAAGTTTATTATGGTTCATTCTTATCCTGCTTTCATTGCTGCTTTAACTATTTGTTATTGAATGAAAGTTTTAATTAGTAGTACTCTTACTCTGATATTATATCTCATCATACACATTGTTCTGATTCGAGATGGATGTTACCGTTCCTTTCGGGTAGCGAGAGGTCGTGCCTGATTGGCGGGTCTGTCGGCGTGCCCGAACCGCAAAAAAATTTTTCGGTCCCGGGTCGTGACAGATCCTCTCGACGCAGTCTCACCGCCATCCCGGCTAACGCACCTAGTCAGACCTGTCACGGAGTGGGTAAAGTCAGTGACAAATAAAATAGATGTCTTAACGATTATCATAGATTCAAGAACAAACCGATTACACCGGAAGCTTTCGCTAAATCCCTGCACCAAAAATAAGCTGGGCACCAACCCCAGAGTACCTGTCGGAGAGATGGAAGTCTCCCCTCGTGCACAACCCCTTGATGCTTTTAACCCCTTCACGGAGCTAGTGCGGCTCCTTAGCTGTCGTGAATAGGTCCCCACGGCTCCCTCCCCTTTGTGGGGCACACGGGTCAAGTTGACCACTTCTCCAGAAAAGTACACCCATGCGGAGGCCAATCCGCCTGTGTACGTGCAGCATCCAAAACCGAATTTGCCGATGTCGGCGTGTATTAAGCCCCGCGACCGCAGTCGCCATAATTATTAGGTTAAAATAAACAAAAGCATTTATGCGAAAGGTTTAACAGTCCATTTACTTTATTAGACAAGTTAACGAGGCCTTTTACGGTGATATGGTGCACTTACTGCACTTGTTGCACTTATAGCAAGGGTACCCACCTGGTTGCGGGAAGATCGGAACACCTGGATCTTTTGCACACTCTCGCCGCGCACCTGGACCTAAGAAGAGTCCACAGGGGTAAACTATAGTCAAAATCACGCTCCAACATCACCAAAACGAAAGTCCAACATTACCCACTTGACGGAAACCCCAAACAAACCGTCAAATTTGCCAAATGCCGGATCCCCGAATGGCCGTCGCCGCCCGTCGGAGCCCCGCGCGGCCTGGAACCGCACGGCGTGCCTCCGCGGGCGGCGCTCGGCCCACGCGGCGCTCGCGCGGGTGCAGGCCCATAAACACTTTGAACTATCCACCAAGTTCCATCTGTACCTGACTGCAGCAAGGTGCTCTAAAGATCATGCATAAACCCTATTAAAAAGTCAGATCTGGGGAAAATGATACATACCAATATTGTAGATCTTCGAGTCCTGAAAAGTTCCCCACAAACATCATCCAAAAATTCCACTCCTACAATTCATAAAAGCCAAAATACCACAGATTGCCCAAAATTTCAGGCTGCAACAAAGGGTCCCAAAGATGGCCTTAAAACTCAGATAAAAATCCAGATTTAGCCAAAGTGTTGAATATAAATGTTGTAGATCTACCTCTTGTGAAGATCCCTTTAAATTTTCAGTTGCAAAATCCATCAGATGAGTGCTATAGGCCTCCCGCAACAATGGTGATTTCTTCCACTCGCACAGCTAAGAAGACAAAAACAAGTCCCCCAAAGACCACCACAGATGACGAAGGAGGAGATGAAGATGGTGAGGAAGCTCTGGTTAGCTCAAGGAAGGAGGCCAAAATGCCAAAACCCGAAAATGGGGAAGGGGAAGGGTTTAAATAGCCAAAAAAACTACTGCAAAGTGGTTCAGGGGACATCCTGGGGTACGCCAAGCATCCGGAAGAGAGAGAGAAGGCGGGGGGGGCACATGGCGCTGATCCACACAGCGGACGGCCCATCCGGCAGCTCGGCGCGCGCCACGTGGGCGATCCGCGGCAACGGGCGCCCGCCAACCAGCAGGCGCCACGCGGCGCCTGGGGAAGCAGCGGGCGCCGCCTGCCCCGCCCCGCGTGCGCCGCGCCAACGCGTGAGCGCCACGCGTCACGCTGTCGGCCAGTCCCTGGCCGACACGCGGACTTCCCTGGGTTGGCTGCTCCTGGTGCACGCGCCCCCGTGGACCGGCAACCTGAAATAAATCCAAATAAGCTCCAAAAATGCCCCTTTTTGCTATTTTCGCGCGCTGAGTCCGATTCCGAAGTCCAAAACTCCAAATAATGCAACCAAATAGCCATTTTGATTGTTTTTCCGCTCTGAATCCAAATACGGTGTCCGTTTTGTGCGAAACCACCTCTATTTTTCGACGAAATTTCCAATTAAGCAATCTTGATCCATTTCTCGCATTGAGTCCGTTTCCGGGGTCCGATTTGCGCGCAACCAACACTATCCACAGAAATTGGCCTCCACAAGCTGTCGATCACACTGTAATGACCACGAAGATCCAGGTCTTCACATCCTCCCCCACTAAAGAAAGTTTCATCCTCGAAACTAACATAGCCCAAAAGGAGTCTCAAATCTGAAGGGCAAATGTCCAACATCCTCATCACCAGCTCTCAACGCGCCACTCGCCTCCCGTGATTATTCCACAACAACATCAACCGCCTGTATGACATGGCCTAGTTGCGCCATTCCTCATCTTTCGAGCCATAATCCACAACGGCACCTCACGCACTCCAGACACTCACAGGTCTCAAGTGGAACGAGTCGAACATCGACGGGGAATCCGAACATATCACCTTTAAGCTGAGGCATGGAAAACATCAAGGACTCCATCATGTCGCGGGGAAAAGAAGGATCAGCCAGGTAACCACTGATCCAAACACTCCAAAATCTCATCCTCAATACCAACTCATTCAAGAAACCTGAAATACACCCACGCAATTATCCATGTAAAAAGGGAGTTCAATAACTACAACTCTGAGTTGGAGAACCACCGAAAACCAACGAAGAGTTGAAGTTGTCCCTGCTGTGGCAGTTATTCTGTCCTTGTTCTACATTCACTGGGAACCCTTAATTCAACACTCTCTGATCTCATCCATCAATGTGGGTTGCTCGACTGAAATCAAAATCTAGAAAGGATCACTCTGAGGCACGATCCCTGGTTCTACTCATCCCATCCATTCAGTAATGGCGCTTACTGCACAAGCATTGATCAAGCTCTGCACTGTACTCAGGCCCAAAACATCTACTCACATCCAAGACTATCGTGGGGGCATCATTACCACTCAATCTCTGCTAGCAGGACAAAAGATCCAACGTCTCCTCCATCTGGTAACACACCGGGTCTAACAACCCCTTTATCCATCATAATCAGTAACTATACCATTAGCTCACAGTTGTGCTGGTGCCATCCAATGAGGTGCCTTCAATATCGACGCGGTTCCTAGAACCACGTTAATAACAATCTCAATCTCCTTGCCCGGTGGCATTCTCATCAACTCAGGTGGACTCATATACGAGAACCTGCAGGCACTAAGGACACCCTTGAGTCTCGGGGCCGCCGTAGGCACCTGTCACGCCCCGGGAGTAAACCAGAATCCCGGGCCCGTCTACAGATCCGCCGTGCATGCGGTATTTCCCACATACACGAAGCGTCGGTAACCTGCTCAGATATAAGAGATATAAAAGATATAGATAAAGGAGCATAAACAGAGCTAAAATAAAGCTACTCTATCTCAGACTACTGCAGGAAAGTAAAAACATGGTAAAACTCTCAAAATATACAAGTGTCTCTCCCAGCTCATCAAAAAGTACAAACAGCTGGCAAGAGCCAGACCCAAAATAAACTACAACTGTCTGAGAAAAGAAAGGGGTACAACTGATACACGACTAAACTCCAAGTCGGGGGTAGATGAACTACCTAATCCGCTATCTGCTTGCCTCGCTCTGCCCGAGACGGCCCTGCAAAACCCGCAGAAAACTCTGCAAAACAAAGGGGGGAAAAGAAAAGAGACAGACAATGGGGGGTGAGAACTACTATATAAAACAGTAGCCTCCCCTAGTGGGAAAACCTCAAACTCTGACGTGCCCACTAGGACTACTAGAGGCAAAAAGGGAAAAACAGTAGTAAGCTACAAAGGCTACTGATAAGAAAAGCTATCACTACTATGCCTCTACATGCAGTATCAAAAGATATGACTGTATGAATGCATCAGAAATCAGAGACTGTCCAAATAACCCAATCATGAGCCACCAGTAAAACTGGCATTGCCTGCTCGGCGGAATCTGCACACAAGGCTCGAAATCCCAATCAGCACTCACAACTCACCATGGTGCCCGGCGCTCGGCACGGTGTAAAGCCTACTCCGGAGTGGCACTCGAGGGGAGCGACCCACACGAGTAAAGTATCTCTGTAACCAGTATCTCAGTATAGCAGGACTTCGATCATGACTATGATCAAGGTGGAAAACTCTGTCCACTAAAAGAAACCCTGATCCCCAATCTGATATAATAAAACTCAATAAGTGGAAAACTCCATCCACAAGAGAAACCTGATACCCAATCTGATGCATAAGTAAAACATCCGGTCAACCGCCCAATGTCCGCGGTTGCCGCAACACCCCATAAGTCCAGATCTGATAAAGTAATCAACAGCTGGCTAACCGTCCAATGTCCGCGGTTGCCACAATGCCCCACGATCCAAAATCGAGTCTAATCTGACCCTGACTCGATGGCCCCGACTACACTATCCCATACCCCTGCTCTAACTCGAGCAACATGCAACTGAATAAAAAGGAGAACAGCTAAACAAGGTTCCTCCTAAGTCATTTCCCAATATGATAGTGCAGCAGTAAATAGTGGCCTAGCTAGATGTCCAACAAGCATGCAATGGTCCTGTACTTAGTAAAATAAATGCAATTATCCGCGAAATAAAACTTGTTAGCAATAAATCATCACATTGGTCTAAGTACCCTATGTACTAGTAAATCATACATAATATCCACAAAGTCACTAGTAGAGCCTCCTATCTCTCAAGTGATTTTACCACTCTAATTCACTAATGCTACTAGTAAGCAAGTACTAACATATGTCCCATCCATCTCACTTAAGCATAAAAATATCATTTAGAGGGTGTAATTAACTTCCTAACATGTGAAACACTCCAATAAGCCTAGTGGGTTAGTCAAAAGTAAGAGATTTGCAACAACACCCACCTGAAGTGTTGACTGTCCAAAACCCAACAGCTGAAAATACCAGATAACTCTAATCCCTTGCTCCAACAAGTTCAGCACACCCGTAACACTCCTGGCACAATACAAAGTCCACTAAATACACTTAGGCTCCCAAATATTGTGCATACAGTCCACATACAACACCTGTCCCGAAACTGTTAAATTATCACCTGCAGAAAGTGCCCAGAAAATTCCCAGAAAAATATCACGGCGATCCTCGCGTCGATAGCTTCGCAACGGTAGCTTGCACGCCCAAATCTGAGTTCGGTAAGTCAAGATATAAATTCGGCAAGGTGGTAATCCAAACAATAAACTGTGAAAAAGACTGCACACAGTACACTGAGAAAACAGTGATTTTCACCTCGAAATAAATCTCAAGAAATTCCAAGAAAAATACGAGCGCGTTCCTTGCGATCCGTAGATGAAAAAGTTGTAAAAGCTCGTCTCCGTCAGACGCTCGTGCGCGAAGATATGGCCAAAATACTCCGCTGCTGTCAAGGAAATCCACACAGAAAAGGGGTCACTATTTGCCTCGGGATCCGTGCCAAAACCTCGAAACGGGAAAGCGCGACCAAAACAAAAGATGAAGCCCTACCTCTTAGGAGTCTGTCGGCGCAAGAATCACAGAAGAAGGATCTCGGGGTAGCCCAGGGGAGCTAAAACACTGCCGCTGCGCCGAAGAAGAACACGGGAAATGCAACGTCGCGCCGCGCCGTAAAATAGAGAACCTCGGGATTCGTGCCTCCAAAATTCTGAAACTTGGCAGGAAGATCAAGGATTAAGAGATGAACAATTCTCCTTAAGGTGGCTCGGGCAGATGGGGTGAGGGTTGAGAGAAAAAAACTGAAGAAGAGGGCTCGGGTTAGGTATTTATAGTGCAGGTGGAACAATTGGGAAAATTCCCATTTTGTCCCGAAATTCGGGCGCCCGAATCTTTCGGGCTGCTACAGTAATGGGCCCGGCCCATTACTGTGCAAGCCCGAAACGCTCCGGGCCCGCCACGTAGCCCACTACACAGCTCCCCCGGGCCCCGCTGCACCCGCCAGTGGCGTCGCGCCACGTGGCCCCGGCAACCGTGCACCGCGCACGTCGCGTGTCGTGCACCGCGCACGTCGCGCCTGCCCCGCCCGTACGGCACCTGCCCCGCCGTACGGAAACCTACCCCGGTCAACTGCTCCACTCCCTGCGTGGACCGCGCGCACAACACCGCACCAGTAACCGCCTGCCACGTGTCCACCCGGTTCACCGTGCACCCGGGCCCAAATTCCGTGGACCGCGCCTGCTGCGCCAGCCAACAGGAAAGCGCCACGTGGCCCGCCCCTGGCGCACGCCCTCCGCGGTGGACCGCGCTCCTGCCCGCGCCCTCAGCGCCTGCCCGCGGCTACTAAACGCCTGCCCGAGCGCCCTCCGCCACCTTCCGCCGCTGCCCGCTGCCGCCGGCCGCCGCCGGCGATCGCCGGAAACACTATTCCGGCGATGAACAGTAATTTTACTGTAGCAAGCTCCAAATTATGCGAGTAAATAGCCCATCTTGACCGTTTTCGCGCGCTGAATCCAAATACGACGTCCGTTTCGCCAAAATCCACTCCTAAAATTTGCCGAAGGCTCCCGGAAAGGTAAACTTAACCCAATTTTCGCGCCGGGTCGCTTTCTCGGTTCCACAAAGCGCGCAGATACCTCTAACACCCCGAATGGGCTCCCAGAACAGAAGACAAGCTCCAAAACGACAGAAAACCAAATCAAACCTCCGCTTTGGCCCAAAACCCTTCTAAGATTTCGGCAGAAACAGCCGAAGGCCAACACAACAAGCCAAAGCTCACAGGGTCCATCTGTGGCACCCATTTGATGCACTATGGGCCAAATACACCATCAACAGGTGTTTGCACAGAGAAAATACGGGAAAAAGCTGTATGGAGCTCATGGATCCTACATCCTCCCCCACTAAAAAAAAGTTTCGTCCCCGAAACAAGGAAAAACAAAACAGACGTACCTCAATCAGAAGCCTCGAACAAGAAGGGGTAGGCGTCTCTCATCTCTGTCTCCAGCTCCCATGTAGCCTCTCGCTCCTCATGATTGCTCCACAAGATCTTCACATAAGGAATGGCCCGATTGCGCAATTCCCTCACCTCACGAGCAAGAATCCGCAACGGGCGCTCCTCGTAGACCAAGTCCTCGCCGATCTCCAACGAAGTGAAGTCAATCACGTGCGACGGGTCAAAAACATATCTCCTCAGAGCTGAGACGTGGAAGACATCATGAACTCCGGCCAGGCGTGGGGGTAAGGCAACTCTGTAAGCCACAGGACCAACTCTGCCAAGTACCTCAAAGGGTCCAATATAGCAGGGTTTGAGCTTCCCCCGCACTCCAATATAAGGGAGACCGACACCTGCGTCCATACAACGCCTCAAACGGAGCCATCTGGATGCTCGCTTGATAGCTGTTGTTGTACGCGAACTCAACCAAAGATAAGTGTCGGTACCACCCTCCTCCAAAATCCATAATGCACGCTCTCAACATGTCCTCAAGGGTCTGTATGGTGCGTTCTGATTGTCCATCGGTCTGTGGGTGGAAAGCGGTGCTAAACCTGAGCTGAGTCCCCAATGCTGTCTGTAAGCTCCCCCAAAAGCGCGACACGAATCTCGGGTCCCTATCTGAAACAATCGAAGCAGGCACACCATGAAGCCTCACCACATCATCCAAATATAACTGCGCTAGACGCTCCAGTGGCCAAGTCATCTGAACCGGTAAGAAGTGTGCGGACTTGGTGAGTCGATCCACGATAACCCAAATCGCATCTGCCCCGCTCTGCACCCTCGGCAATCCAGTGACGAAATCCATAGTAACGTGGTCCCATTTTCATTCGGGAATTGGAAGACTCTGCAATTTGCCAGCAGGAACCCGATGCTCTGCCTTCACTTGCTGGCAAGTTAAACAATGAGCTACGAATCTCCCAATGTCCCGCTTTATTCCGGGCCACCAAAACTGTGCCTTGAGGTCCTTATACATCTTTGTACCACCAGGATGAATGGTGTAAGGTGTATAATGGGCCTCCCTCAAAATCTGATCTCTAATCTCACGATCCATAGGCACACACACTCGGTCCCTGTACCGTAGTACTCCCGAGTTATCCACAGAAAAATCCCCTGTCCGATCCGCCTGAAGCTGCGTCTTGATCCTCGTCAAGTGGGGGTCCTCACTCTGCGTGTCCTTAATCCTCTCCAATAGGGTGGGCTGCAAGACCATAGACATAAGTCTAGCAGAGACCCCAGGGGGTACAACCTCCAACTGCAACCGCCTCATCTACTCGACCAACGGCGCCTACAGCGAGATCAACAAACTCAGACTCGTCCTCCTGCTCGAAGCATCTGCCACAACATTGGCCTTGCCGGGATGATAAAGGATACTCAGATCATAATCCTTTAACAATTCCAACCACCGGCGTTGCCTCAAATTCAGCTCCTTAAAATGGCTCTGGCAAGTCTTGCTCCAAATAAACTTAACCCCTTTCCTAATCAGACGTGTGAGGGGAGAGGAAAGCTTCGCAAAGCCTTCCACAAAACGCCGATAGTAGCCCGCCAATCCAAGAAAGCTCCGCACCTCGGTGATAGTCGTCGGCCTCGGCCAATCTCGAATAGCATCCACCTTGGCCGGATCCACCGCCACTCCAGCAGCTGAAACAACATGACCCAGAAAGGCGACCTTCCGGAGCCAAAACTCGCACTTTTTGAACTTAGCATACAGCTTCTTCTCTCGCAGAAGCTGTAGCACAGTCCTCAAGTGCCCCTCGTGCTCCAGATCACTCCGGGAGTAGATCAGAAAATCATCTATGAACACCACCACAAACCGGTCCAAAAACGGCTGCAATATCCTGTTCATCAAGTCCATGAATGCGGCAGGGGCATTAGTCAACCCGAAAGGCATCACCGTAAACTCATAATGCCCGTATCGCGATCTGAAAGCCGTTTTGGAGATGTCCTCGGCCCTCACCCTCAGCTGGTGGTAACCGGACTGCAGATCAATCTTCGAGAACACAGACGCTCCCTGCAGCTGATCAAACAAATCATCAATCCGGGGGAGGGGATACTTGTTCCGGATGGTCACTTTATTCAACTCCCTATAATCCACACACAATCGAAGTGACCCATCCTTCTTCTTCACAAACAACATAGGCGCTCCCCACGGAGAAACACTCGGTCTGATGAAGCCCCTATCCAAAAGGTCCTGAAGCTGGGCTTTCAACTCCCTCAACTCAGCTGGCGCCATCCTATAGGGTGCCTTTGAGATTGGTGCAGTCCCAGGGACTACATCAATCACAAACTCAATCTCCCTCTCCGGCGGCATCGTCGTCAACTCTGGGGGGAACACATCTGGGAACTCTCGGACAATAGGGATATCTTCGAGTCCCAGTGCCGCCGTAGGCACCTCCACCACAGTAGCCAAAAAGGCAGTGCAACCTCTGCTCATCATCCTCCTAGCTCTCGCCGAGGAAATGGTCGCTGCGAACAGCGTGCTCTGGCAGCCTCTGAAGATGAACTCCTCCTGTCCAGGCTCACGAAGAGTCACCGTCCTCTCTCTGCAGTCGATAGTGGCGGAATACCGTGACAGCCAATCCATTCCTAGCACCAAGTCAAAATCCTGGAGCTGCTGCCAGACAAGCAAGTCTGCAGGCAAAATCCAAGGCCCTAACTGCACCGGGCAAGCCACACAACGCTTCTCGACATGCAAAACATGATCAGGAACCTGAACCTCTAATGCATGCGATAGAGAAACTACCTCTAAACCATGTAGGGATGCAAATGTCCTCACAAAAGGAATGCAATGCCCGAATAACAAATAAGACAAGAATCCAAATGCCAGCAATAAACCATACCTGCCGCCACACAGTTAGCCGTAGCAAAATCCCCGCCTGCGCTAAGCCGCCCTGATCACTCAACAACGGCTGTCTCTCACCAGAAGGGTGTGGAGGCGAAACTCGGTCTGCCTGGAGACCTGTCGGTGAAGCTCCCGGTCGCAGTTGGGAAGCGGTAGGAACAGATGCCGAAGTCGATGCTGCACATGCCGGCTGGGGGCACGGAGCCCGCAAATGTCCAAACTGGCCACAAAGATAGCAGCGTCCCTGCTGCTGGTCACAAGTACTGGCAAGGTGCTGACCTCCACAGATGATGCACCTGCCTGCCTGCTGAGGCTGCCTCTGCTGCCGCTGCCATCTCTGTAACCGCGACAGCGACCCCTGCTGGGATGCGGTAGGGGCCAATGCTGAAGGAGGTGCTACCAAGGTCCGAAAGGGGCACGTAGCTCGGATGTAGCCCGGCTGCCCACATCGGAAGCATCGACCCTCCCTCAAGCTACAGGTATCAGATGGATGCTGCCCCCCACAGAAAACACATTGGGCCGACGCCCGAGACCGTCGAGACTGCTGCTGCGGTGGCCCCTGAGTCCTACCAGGTCCTCGTCGATCATGACGCCCACGGCCAGGAGGCTGAGGCCGCGGGGGTCGTGATGGTCTCCCTGAACTGGCCTGTCCATCATCATCTGGGGATGGGCGTTTCCTGTGTGGACGTTGCTCTGAAGCCTCGGCCCCCTCGCCAACCGCCAAGTCACCCCGCTGTGCCAGTAACCGCTCCAAGCGCTGATCCTGACGAAAGCTCCTCGCCACTAACTGGGTCACCAAAGCCCGCAGCTCTCCCAACTCGGCGGTCACCGCCCGCTCAGACTCCTCGGAATGAGCGGGTGTCACGCCCCGGGGGTTTGTTTTAGCGGAAACGATGCACAATGGAAGCTTTAGCAGCGTACAACAATTTTTCTTTTTGAATAAAACCCTACTTCCCCGGCGCGTGCCCAGACCCGCCGCATATACAGATTCACTCAAAACCGGCAGAGTCTCCTCTGTATATGCACGGCGTCGCGGCTATAACCTCATACAAATACAAGTAATCACTTTCCATTTAATCACAACAGATGCCCGTGGCCAATCAAGTTGAAAGGATAAACACATAGTTTTGAAATCATGCCCATACGGCCTCAGGTTTCGAAATTAGATTAGAAAACGGCATAAATCCACAAGGTTTGGAAAACGGGTCCACACGACCCTAGATTTTCTTGAAAACGGTTTTCGAAATCCTTTTTCTCCTATCTTCTAGTTGGTTTGGTTAGAAAATGGCCGAACGAGAACAATAAAGAATGCAGTAGTGCATATCTAGAACCAAAAAGGAAATCAACATCCACGCGACCCCACAAGGGTATCGAGAACCACACAGTACCCTACAACAGTAAATGCAATGCAAGGGAAGTAAAGATAACAACAGACTAGGGCTCCTACGCCCCAAATTGCTCCCACCTCGGCCTCTCCGTCGCCTACCTCTCACCCCCCGGAAGTACCTGTCACAGAGGGGATAGTCAGTGACACTATCATGATAAAGCACTAAAGCAGTAAAATGATACCAAGCCTCAAAGTAAGACTAGCTGGAACAACCGCTCTACTTGTAACGGTAACTCGCAACCACCTGTACCACCTGTAACACCTGTAACACCTGCAACCCCGGTAACACTTGTAACACCTGACCGCTTCGGGTATCTATCCCGGCGGTCGAACACCTGACCTCATCGGGATCCAATCCCGACAGGTCTCACCGCTCACACCTTTGTGCCTCAAACCCCACACCTACGGGGGCCCCCACTACGTCACCTCGTGGGTAAACACGGGTCAGAGACCGCCTTTCCGGAAAAGAGCACCCTTTGCGGTGGCCAAACCGCGGATGCGCGTGTCGCACTCGAGCATAGTAACAAAACACGGGGTAATATAGTAAATCATGGAAGCCATCAGTGTTAGTACAGGTTAGCATATAATTAAAATCCTTCCCGGAACACTAATGTTACTAAGCCTTGGAAGAAAAACCCACTTGTTGTCGCGCTCCTGACCGATGTTAGGTTCTCTCGCGTCTCGGGTGCCCGCCCGGACCTACACGAATCTGTCATATAGGAGTCAGAAATTTAAGACATTGTCAGATTGACGACTAGAACGCCCGGCGCCCCCTCACCTTGCGCACAAAACGCACACGTATGCGTCTGGCCACACACGGTTGGGCGGCGTACTAACTGCGCGCGGCGCCGTCCGCATGCGGTGACGCCCGCATGCGGCGTTGTCCGCATGCGGTCCCGCATGCGGTAGCGCCCGCAAGCAGCGGCGCCCGCATGCGGCAGCCCGCATGCGGTGCTGCCCGCACCCGCATGCGGAGGAGCCCGCAAGCGGCAGCCCGCATGCGGTGCCGCCCGCACCCGCATGCGGAGGCGCCCGCAAGCGGCGGCGCCCGCATGCGGCAGCCCGCATGCGGTGCCGCCCGCACCCGCATGCGGGGGCGTCCGCAAGCGGCGGCGCCCGCATGCGGCAGCCCGCATGCGGTGCCGCCCGCACCCACATGCGGGGCGCCCGCAAGCGGCGGCGCCCGCATGCGGCAGCCCGCATGCGGTGCCGCCCGCATGCGGAGGCGCCCGCTAGCGGCGGCGCCCGCATGCGGCAGCCCGCATGCGGTGCCGCCCGCATGCGGAGGCGCCCGCTAGCGGCGGCGCCCGCATGCGGCAGCCTGCATGCGGTGCCGCCCGCACCCGCATGCGGGGGCGCCCGCAAGCGGCGGCGCCCGCGTGCGGCAGCCCGCATGCGGTGCCGCCCGCACCCGCATGCGGGGGCGCCCGCAAGCGGCGGCGCCCGCGTGCGGCAGCCCGCATGCGGTGCCGCCCGCACCGCATGCGGGGGCGCCCGCAAGCGGCGGCGCCCGCATGCGCGGCTCCGGTAATGGTGGCGACTCCCCTCCCTTTTTCCTAAGAGAACCAAGAAACGACCAAATCAAGAATCCTAAGCCATGCTTACCTGGGTTTCGTTGGCTAGGGTTGATCTAGGGGATGATCGTCCTGTTCTTGGGTGAAGGGTATGCCGGCGATCCTCCTTCTCCTCACCCGCTCCGCCTTGCTTCTCCTCTCGATCGATTGGGGAAAGGGTACGCTCGGTTGGGAAACTGAAAGTTTGGGAAAATTGGGTTTCGTACGACTAAAAGGTGAGGGGGGGTTTAAGGGGAGTTGCCGGTAGTTGGGGAAAGTGGTGGGAAGTTGGGGCGGTTCGTGGAGGGTTGTGGGGAAGTGGTGGGGAGTTGGGGCGGTTAGTGGAGGGTTGTGGGGAAGTGGTGGGAAGTTGGGGGCGGTTCGTGGGGAGTTGTACGACGGGGAAAAAAAAATGCGGGATTGATTAAAACGGGTGCGAACCGGGGTCCGGCCCGCCTCAAAAACCGTGCTGGTTGCCTGAATCGTTAGCCAACTTCCGGAATTTATTCTGGAAGCACCCGACGTCGGAATTCAAAACCGATTGCACCGCCATTCTCCGTTTCGCGAGCTTTATTAACTAAAAATACCCGCGAGTCCCGACGGTCTGACCGGGAACAAGAAATTATGGATCACCCTCCGAGTCTAATTGGAAATAAATAAAACCAAAGGTGGACCCAAGTAATTATTTTAAACCAGCGGTTACTACAGCGGGGGTACCCCGGGTGGGTGAACGACGACGCGGAGACATCCTGCCACAGTAAACCAAAAATCAGCAACCAAACCCCACAAGACCCAATCTAGCGAAAGTCAAAGACATCCCCCTATTTCTGCAACTTTATGTTGTCTGCAGCCAACATAATTGTTCAACAGAAATAGGGTCTGTCGATCCCTCTTCACTCACTGGAAGAGTCAACTGACCGAAATCACCGGCTTTCGCAAAATATCACGCCACTCACGCCCTAACATCCTAGGGTCTGCCAAAAGCCTAGGGTTTCCTAAGTCCCAACTGACCTATCCCTAAGCTCTGATACCAACTTAATCTGTCACGCCCCGGGTGTAAACCAGAATTCCGGGCCCGTCTACAGATCCGCCGTGCATGCGGTATTTCCCACATACACGAAGCGTCGGTAACCTGCTCAGATATAAGAGATATAAAAGATATAGATAAAGGAGCATAAACAGAGCTAAAATAAAGCTACTCTATCTCAGACTACTGCAGGAAAGTAAAAACATGGTAAAACTCTCAAAATATACAAGTGTCTCTCCCAGCTCATCAAAAAGTACAAACAGCTGGCAAGAGCCAGACCCAAAATAAACTACAACTGTCTGAGAAAAGAAAGGGGTACAACTGATACACGACTAAACTCCAAGTCGGGGGTAGATGAACTACCTAATCCGCTATCTGCTTGCCTCGCTCTGCCCGAGACGGCCCTGCAAAACCCGCAGAAAACTCTGCAAAACAAAGGGGGGAAAAGAAAAGAGACAGACAATGGGGGGTGAGAACTACTATATAAAACAGTAGCCTCCCCTAGTGGGAAAACCTCAAACTCTGACGTGCCCACTAGGACTACTAGAGGCAAAAAAGGGAAAAACAGTAGTAAGCTACAAAGGCTACTGATAAGAAAGCTATCACTACTATGCCTCTACATGCAGTATCAAAAGATATGACTGTATGAATGCATCAGAAATCAGAGACTGTCCAAATAACCCAATCATGAGCCACCAGTAAAACTGGCATTGCCTGCTCGGTGGAATCTGCACACAAGGCTCGAAATCCCAATCAGCACTCACAGCTCACCATGGTGCCCGGCGCTCGGCACGGTGTAAAGCCTACTCCGGAGTGGCACTCGAGGGGAGCGACCCACACGAGTAAAGTATCTCTGTAACCAGTATCTCAGTATAGCAGGACTTCGATCATGACTATGATCAAGGTGGAAAACTCTGTCCACTAAAAGAAACCCTGATCCCCAATCTGATATAATAAAACTCAATAAGTGGAAAACTCCATCCACAAGAGAAACCTGATACCCAATCTGATGCATAAGTAAAACATCCGGTCAACCGCCCAATGTCTGTAGGGTTTAGATTAAATAAGGATCTAATAGGGGAAAAAACACCTAGAGGGGGGTGAATAGGTGTAAACAATAAACACTCAAAAATCTTTGTGCGATAAAACCCAATGCGGAAAAATAAAAGAACACACAAGATTTTTACGTGGAAAACTCCAAGCCGGAGTAAAAAACCACGGGACCGATAACACGGTGAAATCCACTAGAGTTAACACACGTACAAGGTGATATAACGTACTCACAGACGACTCAACCTTTTACCATACGCCCCTAGTCGATCTTCTCCGCTCGCTCCGCAACGCTTCTCGAATCCACGATTTGCGCTGCCAACGCTGAATCCACAGCGTCCAACGTCGAATCCACGACGTCCGACCGAATCCACGGTCTTCACCCAATGGTACGCTTCGAATCCACGAACGCACCTCGCTCCGAATCCACGAAAGCGATAACACCTTGAATCCACAAGGCCACGCGAGTCCACGCGCCGATTTTGGGGTAAATCGTTGTTTGTTTGGGTGGTGATGATCCGCCGAATACTTAGATCAAGAGTAGATCGGAAATACCATCTAAGTATTCATTAGTTTGATTCAACTCAAGATATGAGTATGAAAATCCTAGAATCAAACTAATCAATATAGATGAAGAACCATTAAATAGATCTAATGATTTCCGTTCTTCTCTATATGTGGATCTAAGGCCGTATAAAATGATATTTGAAAATGACGGCTCTTTTTCCGATGTGTGGATTGCCCTAGAAATGAAAAGGAAGGGCTATTTATAGGTTAGAAACCCTAGGAAGAATATTCGGATCAAAAACAAACTTTTCTGGAAAGTTTTACGGGCGACGATCCGGACTGCGCAAGTCACGATCCGGATCGCTTACGCGTAGAGAGCAATTTCCAGAAAACCGCCTGTTCGGGATCCGGATCATAATCTACGATCCGGATCGTTCATACAGTTTTACCAGAACAATGTGTTCGGGATCCGGATTGAGATTCCACGATCCGGATCGTTCAAGCCAACAGGTAAAACTCATGTTCGGGATCCGGATCATCAAATGCCATGATCCGGATTGAACTAGTGTATGAACGAACACCCTTCGGGATCCGGATCGAAACGACATGATCCGGATCCTGAACATGTCCCATGTCCAGTTTTTGATGAATATGCAGTTAAAACCTCTTCCGGGTGTTTCTACACTATAAGAAGTATTCGGATCATCACAAATTATTTAATTTAACGTACCTGATCCTTTTGAATTCTTCTTTCTTGAGATTGAGGTATATGATCCAGAGTTTCTTCATCTTCAATCCTCAAGACTTAAACTATTCACGAAATGCGCCAACTCAAATTCCGTAACAATCTCCCCCTTTGGCGGTTTCGTGACAAAACACAGATCCACAAAGAAAATTCAAAAAGGATATTTTTGTTGCTATCACCATACAACAAAAATTTACAAAAGAGTTCCAATAAAAACATGAGATAAACTCCTAAGACAGACTCTAGACTTAGACATCTGTAACCTCTGCACACAGAAAACATTCTTGACAAACAAAATCGTTAGATACCTCAAGAATTGAAACATTGAAAACCAAATGCAGAATTAGAGTTTGATCTCATCATGACATTTGAAAGAATCAGATATGTGAAAGAACATAGTTAAAACCAACATATCATCTAAGCAGTTGAAAACCCAAAATGTCAAAGTATGTTAGTCCAACATCAACTTGTTAGTCATATTACATGCCCAAATAGTTAGTCAAATAGTTAGTATCAGCATGTCACATTCCACAAAAGAAAACCCAAGTTGAGTTGAGATTCATACTTACCTTGATTCATTCCTTGATTCATTCACAGTCATTGTTCAGAGTTCATTGTTTTTCATTGTTCAGAGTTTATAACTCTTCAACTCTCACTCTCATTCTCTCCCCCTTTTTGTCACAAATAAAGCCAAAAATGTAGCATGAGCTACAATATGTAAGGAGAGTAAACAAAAAGTTCATAAGTTTCTAACAATATGCACAAAAAGAGAATTAACCTAAGAATATGCACAAACTGAGAGATGAGTAAAGAAAAGTAATGTCCTGAAATCTAAAAAACCAAACAAAAGTGTCCAACTCTGTTTTTCAGTCTGACGAGCCAGAGCTAGAAGAGCTCAGCTTGCTTAAAAATCCTTTAATCAAGCTCTTAAGATTTGAGTATTTCCTCTTGAGTTTCTTGTGTTCAGCAGAGATTTCTTGAAGTTCTCTCAATATCCTTTCATGTGTAACCGAGACCCTCTGTTGTTCTCGACGAATCGATTCCAAAGTTTCTGTCTCTGTTGTTTGCGTCCTTGGAAAAGATGAACGCTGTCTAGATGCAGATGGTGCATCAGGTCCAGCAGTCCACGGTGATCCAGTTTGCAAGGATCCTGAAAGTGAGCGTGCTCTGGTTAGAGGCCCACTCTGCTGGCTTGTATTTCTTTGAACGCTTTTCCTTCTTGTATACTGTACGGTCGTGGAGGCAGATTTCATAAGTCTCTTCCCTTTGGTGAACTTCCTTTCTTCTTCATCAATTTTTCGCTGAACATCCTTAAAGAAATCGTCCCATTCTTCACTATTGTAATCCGAGCTGTCTTCATTGGCTCCTTCCGGTTTGTCTCCAGTTGAGACGCCTGGTTCTTCTTTAACCGATGAACCCCCAGGCAGCATTGCGACCAGAAAGATGATCAACCACGAGAATGCCATTGATTCTAGTGCTTTGAGTTTAAACGAGAATGTCCTGTGAAAACCAACTCAAGAACATATGAAAAATTGTCAAATTTTGAAAAATCTTAACACATTGTACCTAGACAATCATAATCATATAGAGAAGCTAAGAATCAAATTAGTTTTCCAAAAAGAATGTTAAAAATAGATCAATTTCATGTTTTACACAAATTCCTCTTTTATGCCCTAAAACCGAATTTTTAGAAATCGAAGGCTAAAAACTCGTTAATCATGCAAAAACCCAGCATAAAAGCAAAACTAATAGATCCAGAGTTCTTATTTCAAAAGAAGTTTGATCAAAAACCGTTCACAAACGAAGAAAATCCATCTTTTCTGCTCGCGTTTGATGAAAAAACCTAAAAACTGTGAAAAACCGAGTTTTGATCATGAAAACTTACTTGAATCCGAAGAAGCTTGAGTTTTGAAGCACTAGGAAGCAAGAGATCTAGAAAGAGAAACTCTAGAAGCTTGGAAATCAGAAATTTTGGTAAAGAAATCTTGAATCTGAAAGTTTCTATAAGAAGCCCTAGCCGCGATCCGGATCGGTCGTGAATGAGATCCGGATCGGCCACATACAGGGAAAATCCTGCATTCGGGATCCGGATCACTTTGCCACGATCCGGATCGGCTATACGCAGGAGAGAATCCTGCGTTCGGGATCCGGATCACTTTGCCACGATCCGGATCGCCTACACCTTTTTCTCCAGAAAAGTAAAAAAAATACAATAAACTCCAGAAAAAGTATGTAAGCATTTTATCATGTCAACTTTAAACAAATAGCATCGTTTCATACAACAAGAAATAGATTATGAAAAATCTATCAATAATATCCAAAAATGAAACGAAGATTTACGAAAGTTAAAACACTTAAAGTTGAACAACTTCAATTACATCTATCTTGATCCTATGTGTAATGTCTTTATCAAATCATCAATTTCAGTAAAGAAAATGAAGTACCAAGATCAATAGATGTTTGAAATCCCAGATAAGTTAGATAATATATCTAGACAATCTGTTGAAGGAGTGGCTCTTTGAGCATCTTTTACTAAAAATCCCACCTTATACCAACCATGAAATACGACTGAGTCAAGTATTTCAATATGAGTTTCATCAACAATTTTCAAAACAAAAAGTTTGCTTTTCATTCATGGAGTTTCTTTTTCTTTCATTTTCTCCATGTGGTGGTAGTTTTCACACTCCTCACTGGGATGTAACTCTTTCCACATCTTTTGAGCATTTCACATTTCATTGACTCCCCCTCAATTGGCTATCAATTATTTAATATATAAGGTATTCAACCAAACCATTGATCTCGAATTCATACTCGACTAAGCAATCAAATATGATAATGACTATACCAAGAGATCATTGAGAGAGAAATTGACTTTGATCACTTAGAAGATGGTTTAAATAACGTAAATGATCATTGCAACATTGAGATATTATGACATCAAGGACATAATAAATTTCTAAATGCATGTCAAGGATGCAAGTAAAGTCAATTATGAAATATGCTCAATTAGTGTGCTATGTACAAAACATAGATAAAGAACAAAACAAATACAAAGAACAAAAACAAAACCTAATCTAAGCAAAAGTTTCAAAAGAGGTTATTTCAAGGAAAGCATGCCAATTGCTTTACGCAAGTGAATAAAACGTTTTTGATCCAAAGGTTTTGTTAAGATGTCAGCTAATTGATCTTCAGTTGAAATATATGACAGTTGAAGAATGTTTGATTCAACTAGCTCTCTAAGAAAATGATATCTAAGTTCAATATGTTTTGTTCTAGAGTGCAACACAGGGTTTTTAGAAATGTTAATGGCACTAGTGTTGTCACATAAAATGGTTACCGAAGATGTTGAAATTCGGAAATCACTCAACACGCTCTTCATCCAAATCAATTGGGTTGAGCAACTTCCTGCAGAAATGTACTCCGCTTCGGCAGTCGAGAGTGCTATGCAGTTCTGTTTCTTACTGTGCCATGCAACAAGGCAGTGGCCTAGATAGAAGCATGCACCACTCGTGCTTTTTCGGTCATCCACAGATCCAGCCCAGTCGGCATCTGAGTATCCAACAATATCCAAAGTCGTTCCCATAGGATACCAAATTCCGAAACTGATTGTACCTTTGATATACCGGATGATCCGTTTCACCGCTTTCAGGTGAACCTCCTTCGGTGCTGATTGATATCTCGCACAAATCCCAACACTGAAGGATATATCCGGGCGACTAGCCGTGAGATATAGTAGACTTCCAATCATACTGCGGTACAGTTTCTCGTCTACATTCTCACATTGTGATTCACTTCCAAGTCCCTTATGGCTAGTTCCCATTGGAGTTGGAAAATCTTTCGAATTTTCAAGGTCAAACTTTTTGACCAACTCCAGTGCATACTTGGATTGACACAAGTGAATTCCTTCATCGTTCTGCTTAACTTGTAATCCAAGAAAGTAATTCAACTCGCCCATCATGGACATCTCAAATTCGCTTTCCATGGTCTCCGCGAATTTAGAAGCATCATTATCTCTTGTTGCTCCAAAAACAATGTCATCAACATAGATTTGAGCAACTATGAAATTGTTTTGATAATGCTTCACAAAGAGAGTCCTGTCAGCTCCCCCTCGAGTGTAGCCCTTTTCCAAAAGGTGCTTTGTCAACCTTTCGTACCATGCTCGCGGTGCTTGTTTCAGACCGTAAAGAGCCTTTTTCAGTCGAAAAACATGGTTAGGTAGTTTATGATCCACAAAACCTTTCGGTTGAGCTACATAAACTTCCTCATTTAAAAATCCATTTAAAAAGGCGCTCTTAACGTCCATTTGAAATAATTTGATTTTAAAATGACAAGCAATAGCAAACAGTATACGAATGGACTCGAGTCTAGCTACAGGGGCGAAGGTTTCATCAAAGTCTATACCTTCTACTTGAGAATAGCCTTGAGCAACTAACCTTGCTTTGTTCCGGATGATAGTACCTTCTTCGTTTTTCTTGTTCTTGAAGATCCATTTGGTACCTATCACATTGTGTTGCTTCGGAGGCTTTGTCAGTTCCCAGACTTTGTTTCGCTCGAATTGATGGAGCTCTTCCTGCATTGCTTTAATCCAATAATCATCTTGGAGAGCTTCATCAACATTCCTTGGTTCGATTTGAGATACATAGCATGCAAATCCGCAAACCAATTGTCTCCGTGTTCTAACTCCTTCTTGTGGATCTCCAATTATGTTCGACTCAGGGTGATCCTTGGAGATGCGTAACGTCTGAGGTAGAGGAGTAGGCGGAGGTACACGAGATGATTCCTGCACATCACATGAGCTTGAAGAACCGTTAGATGCATCAATATTATTATCGAAAGAATTGTTAGAAGAAGATGCATTAGCAGGTGAATCATCATCAAGAGAGATATCGAGGGTAGATTTTTCAGATTCAAAGTGAAAAGCTTCATCTACCTTAACATTTATCGATTCTACGATCGTCTTAGATTCTAAGTTAAAAACTCGATATGCTCTGCTGTTTGTAGAATAACCTAAGAAAATCCCTTCGTCACTTCGAGAGTCAAATTTTCCAAGATTTTCACGATCACGTAAAATAAAACACCGACTCCCGAAAATGCGAAAATATTTGATGTTAGGTTTTCTACAAAACCAAAGTTCATATGGTGTATTAAAAGTCCCCGGGCGCAAGTACACTCGATTGATAACATAGACAGCCGTGTTCACCGCTTCAGCCCAAAAGTATAAAGGAAGGTTCCGGCTATGAAGCATAACACGAGCCATCTCCTGTACGACCCTGTTCTTGCGCTCGACTACACCATTTTGTTGAGGTGTGTAAGGTGCGGAGAATTCATGTTTAATGCCATTTGAAACAAAAATCAATGAATCTAGAATTTATGAATTCACCACCTCTATCACTCCTCACTCGAGTAATCCTTTCATTCTTTTCTATCATAATACGATTGCAGATTTCGAGAAAAGAATCAAAGGTATCAGCTTTTTCCTTTAGAAAGGCTACCCAAGTATATCTAGAAAAGTCATCAACCAACAAAAAAATATACCATTTACCTCCAAGAGATGGTTGACGAGTTGGCCCCATTAAGTCCATATGCAAAAGTTCCAAAGGCCGTTTTGTACCTATGTGGTTCAAATTCTTGTGTGCAGTCCTAGACTGTTTTCCCTTTTGGCAACCGCCACACACAAGGTTTTGTTCAAAAGAAAGTTTCGGAACCCCTTTGACCACATCTTTATTTGAAATTCTAGAAAGTTCCTTAAAGTTTATGTGACCTAGCCTTTCATGCCAAAGTGTTTCATTTTTCAAAGATGCTAGGTTACATTTTTCAGAAATTTTAGAAGGAACTACATAACAATTGTTTTCTGATCTAACCCCCTTTAAAAAGAAAGCATGGTTCAAGTCAGTTACAGTGCATTTATCAGATGAAAAATTAACTGAATAACCACTATCACACAGTTGACTTATGCTTATGAGGTTAGTCTTTAGGCCATGAACAAATAATACATTATCTAGAACCGGGCCATCTGGAATAGCTACTGTTCCCTTTCCAACAATTTTGGAAGACCGGCCATCTCCGAAAACAACAAGTCCTCCGGAGTTTTTCTCAAAAGTTTGAAAACAGTTTTTATCGCCGGTCATATGTCGGGAACACCCGCTATCCAAATACCAAGACGAACTATCATATGCATGTAAGGAAACAGTGGTAGCAAGACAGGGAAAGATCTCACCTTTGCGCACCCAAACCTTTTTGGTATGCGACTGTAGTGCTCGTGGAGTTGATTTCCTAGGTGAGGGCGTCTTGCTTGAAGAATTGCTGCTCCTTGAAGATGTCGTCTTGAGCGATGTACTACCAAGGCTCTTTTCCGTCAATTTGGTTGGAGTGGTTTTCCGAGGAATAGCCCTTTTGGTAGTTGCTGCAAGATGTTCTTGAGGTGTGCATTTGGCTCCAGTCTTGCAGTTTCTTCTGATGTGCCCTGAAATGCCACAACGAAAACATACCTTGGTTCTTGTCGATTCCGAAGATGATGTAGTAGGTTCGTTGTCGTTGCTTGGCGTGAACACCGGTGTCGGAGGAGGAGATACCGACGAAGGCACAAATACCGTACCACTCGAACTTGGAATGTCTCCAGTTTGAGTGTATCCGAGGCCGAACTTGTTTCTTTGACCGAGACCAAGGAGTCTGTCCAACTTACTCCTTCCAGAAGTAAATCTCTGTAAGTCATCCTTTAGTTGGCGTATGGTCTCTGTCATTTCAGATTTTTCCTGTCGGGCCTCGCCGTAGAGCTTCAAGAAGTAGTTCGCTTTGTTCACCATGTCTACATAACTCTTCTCGAAATGCTCATTGGACTCTTGAAGGGAAACATTTGTCTTAACCAGATTGTCCCTTTCCACTTCAAGATCGGTTGAGATAGAGGTTACTCTTTTTAATTCAACTTCAAGATCCAGTAATCTCTCTTTCAACCCCTTGTTTTGTTTAGCCAGTTTCTTTGAATCCCTCAAAAGTTGATGGTAGGCTAAAACAAAATCTTCACCTTCCGAATTATCTGACTCATCGTCCGTTGCAATCTTTTCCACAGTGGAGTTGGACAGTGAGTCGGATGTACTTGCCATTAAGCACATGAAGGATGAAGGTTTGGTGGACGCGTGGAAAGCTGTCGCGTTGTCTTCTTCATCACTTGACGATGACTCATTTGACGTGGAGTTGTCATCCCAAGTGACTGCTTGCATCGCTTTCTTCTTAGCCGGATTCTTGTTGGGACATTCAGTTGCTATGTGGCCGTAGCCTCGACATTTGAAACACTGAACTTGTCCCTCAGAACTTTTCTTATCCTTTGAGAAGTTCTCTTGGCTTCTTGACTTGTAGCTTGAGAATCCCTTGCCTTTCTTCGACTTTCCGAAGGATGGAGTTTTGCTTGAATTTCCCCTTCGAAAGTTGCGGCGAAACTTCCTTGTCAAGAGAGCGAGCTGCTTCTCAAAGTCCTCCATAGAAATGTTCTCGTCGTCGTCCGAGGAGGATGAATCCGCGTCTTCTTCTTTAGTTGATTTCAATGCGTAACCTGAAGACTTAGAAGAGGATGCCTTTCCAGAAGAATAGTTAGTAGGAAAAGTCATTTCATAAGTTTGTAAAGCACCTACTAATTCTTCTACACGCATTTCGTCCGGGTGTTTAATTGTTTCAATGGCTGCAACCTTCGGGCGAAATCGTTCAGGAAGAGTTCTTAGAATTTTTCTTACAACTTTAAATTCTGGAATCTTCTCTCCCAAGTTAGCACATGAGTTCACGATGTCTTGCAATCGTGTGTAATAGTCAGTGAAGGATTCATTCTCTGCCATAGAGATAGAGTCAAACTTGCTCGTAAGCATTTGCAGTTTCTGAATCTTCACTAGGTTAGTTCCCTCATGCGTAACTTGAAGAACATCCCAGATTTCTTTCGCAGTCTCACATGCCGAGACGCGAGAGAACTCAGTTTGTGACAAAGCATTAAATAGAGCATTAATCCCTTTGCCATTGTAAGAAGATAAGTCTATCTCTTCCTTGGTCCATTTCGACCTAGGTTTTAAGGTGCGAACATCATCTAAAATTTCAGTTGGATTAGACCATCCTAATTCAATTGATTGCCACACCCTTTCGTCGATGGAAATTAAGAAAGCTTTCATCCGTACTTTCCAGTACGCATAATTAGTTCCATCAAAGAAAGGGGGTCGATTGATGTTTCCACCTTCAACCATTGTTTACAACCCTATTCCCGCTCTGATACCACTTGTTGGGTTTAGGTTAATAAGGATCTAATAGGGGAAAAAACACCTAGAGGGGGGTGAATAGGTGTAAACAATAAACACTCAAAAATCATTGTGCGATAAAACCCAATGCGGAAAAATAAAAGAACACACAAGATTTTTACGTGGAAAACTCCAAACCGGAGTAAAAAACCACGGGACCGATAACACGGCGAAATCCACTAGAGTTAACACACGTACAAGGTGATATAACGTACTCACAGACGACTCAACCTTTTACCATACGCCCCTAGTCGATCTTCTCCGCTCGCTCCGCAACGCTTCTCGAATCCACGATTTGCGCCCAACGCTGAATCCACAGCGTCCAACGTCGAATCCACGACGTCCGACCGAATCCACGGTCTTCACCCAATGGTACGCTTCGAATCCACGAACGCACCTCGCTCCGAATCCACGAGAGCGATAACACCTTGAATCCACAAGGCCACGCGAGTCCACGCGCCGATTTTGGGGTAAATCGTTGTTTGTTTGGGTGGTGATGATCCGCCGAATACTTAGATCAAGAGTAGATCGGAAATACCATCTAAGTATTCATTAGTTTGATTCAACTCAAGATATGAGTATGAAAACCTAGAATCAAACTAATCAATATAGATGAAGAACCATTAAATAGATCTAATGATTTCCGTTCTTCTCTATATGTGGATCTAAGGCCGTATAAAATGATATTTGAAAATGACGGCTCTTTTTCCGATGTGTGGATTGCCCTAGAAATGAAAAGGAAGGGCTATTTATAGGTTAGAAACCCTAGGAAGAATATTCGGATCAAAAACAAACTTTTCTGGAAAGTTTTACGGACGGCGATCCGGACTGCGCAAGTCACGATCCGGATCGCTTACGCGTAGAGAGCAATTTCCAGAAAACCGCCTGTTCGGGATCCGGATCATAATCTACGATCCGGATCGTTCATACAGTTTTACCAGAACAATGTGTTCGGGATCCGGATTGAGATTCCACGATCCGGATCGTTCAAGCCAACAGGTAAAACTCATGTTCGGGATCCGGATCATCAAATGCCATGATCCGGATTGAACTAGTGTATGAACGAACACCCTTCGGGATCCGGATTGAAACGACATGATCCGGATCCTGAACATGTCCCATGTCCAGTTTTTGATGAATATGCAGTTAAAACCTCTTCCAGGTGTTTCTACACTATAAGAAGTATTCGGATCATCAAAATTATTTAGTTAAACGTACCTGATCCTTTTGAATTCTTCTTTCTTGAGATTGAGGTATATGATCCAGAGTTTCTTCATCTTCAATCTTCAAGACTTGAACTATTCACGAAATGCGCCAACTCAAATTCCGTAACAATGTCCGCGGTTGCCGCAACACCCCATAAGTCCAGATCTGATAAAGTAATCAAACAGCTGGCTAACCGTCCAATGTCCGCGGTTGCCACAATGCCCTACGATCCAAAATCGAGTCTAATCTGACCCTGACTCGATGGCCCCGACTACACTATCCCATACCCCTGCTCTAACTCGAGCAACATGCAACTGAATAAAAAGGAGAACAGCTAAACAAGGTTCCTCCTAAGTCATTTCCCAATATGATAGTTGCAGTGCAGTAAATAGTGGCCTAGCTAGATGTCCAACAAGCATGAATGGTCCTGTACTTAGTAAAATAAATGCAATTATCCGCGAAATAAAAATTGTTAGCAATAAATTCTCACATTGGTCTAAGTACCCTATGTACTAGTAAATCATACATAATATCCACAAAGTCACTAGTAGAGCCTCCTATCTCTCAAGTGATTTTACCACTCTAATTCACTAATGCTACTAGTAAGCAAGTACTAACATATGTCCCATCCATCTCACTTAAGCATAAAAATATCATTTAGAGGGTGTAATTAACTTCCTAACATGTGAAACACTCCAATAAGCCTAGTGGGTTAGTCAAAAGTAAGAGATTTACAACAACACCCACCTGAAGTGTGACTGTCCAAAACCCAACAGCTGAAAATACCAGATAACTCTAATCCCTTGCTCCAACAAGTTCAGCACACCCGTAACACTCCTGGTACAATACAAAGTCCACTAAATACACTTAGGCTCCCAAATATTGTGCATACAGTCCACATACAGCACCTGTCCCGAAACAGTTAAATTATCACCTGCAGAAAGTGCCCAGAAAATTCCCAGAAAAATATCACGGCGATCCTCGCGTCGATAGCTTCGCAACGGTAGCTTGCACGCCCAAATCTGAGTTCGGTAAGTCAAGATATAAATTCGGCAAGGTGGTAATCCAAACAATAAACTGTGAAAAAGACTGCACACAGTACACTGAGAAAACAGTGATTTTCACCTCGAAATAAATCTCAAGAAATTCCAAGAAAAATACAAGCGCGTTCCTTGCGATCCGTAGATGAAAAAGTTGTATAAGCTCGTCTCCGTCAGACGCTCGTGCGCGAAGATACGGCCAAAATACTCCGCTGCTGTCAAGGAAATCCACACAAAACAAGGGGTCAATGTTTGCCTCGGGATCCGTGCCAAAACCTCGAAACGGGAAGGCACGACCAAAACAAAAGATGAAGCCCTACCTCTTAGGAGTCTGTTGGCGCAAGAATCACAGAAGAAGGATCTCGGGGTAGACCAGGGGAGCTAAAACACTGCCGCTGCGCCGAAGAAGAACACGGGAAATGCAACGTCGCGTCGCGCCGTAAAATAGAGAACCTCGGGATTCGAGCCTCCAGAATTTCTGAAACTCGGCAGGAAGATCAAGGATTAAGAGATGAACAATTCTCCTTAAGGTGGCTCGGGCAGATGGGGTGAGGGTTGAGAGAAAAAAAAAACTGAAGAAGAGGGCTCGGGTTAGGTATTTATAGTGCAGGTGGAACAATTGGGAAAATTCCATTTTGTCCCGAAATTCGGGCGCCCGAATCTTTCGGGCTGCTACAGTAATGGGCCCGGCCCATTACTGTGCAAGCCCGAAACGCTCCGGGCCTGCCACGTAGCCCACTACACAGCTCCCCCGGGCCCCGCTGCACCCGGCGCACTGCACCGCCAGTGGCGTCGCGCCACGTGGCCCCGGCAACCGTGCACCGCGCACGTCGCGCGTCGTGCACCGCGCACGTCGCGCCTGCCCCGCCCGTACGGCACCTGCCCCGCCGTACGGAAACCTACCCCGGTCAACTGCTCCACTCCCTGCGTGGACCGCGCGCACAACACCGCACCAGTAACCGCCTGCCACGTGTCCACCCGGTTCACCGTGCACCCGGGCCCAAATTCCGTGGACCGCGCCTGCTGCGCCAGCCAACAGGAAAGCACCACGTGGCCCGCCCCCGGCGCACGCCCTCCGCGGTGGACCGCGCTCCTGCCCGCGCCCTCAGCGCCTGCCCGCGGCCACTAAACGCCTGCCCGAGCGCCCTCCGCCGCCTTCCGCCACTGCCCGCCGCCGCCGGCCGCCGCCGGCGATCGCCGGAAACAATGTTCCGGCGATGAACAGTAATTTTACTGTAGCAAGCTCCAAATTATGCGAGTAAATAGCCCATCTTGACCGTTTTCGCGCGCTGAATCCAAATACGACGTCCGTTTCGCCAAAATCCACTCCTAAAATTTGCCGAAGGCTCCCGGAAAGGTAAACTTAACCCAATTTTCGCGCCGGGTCGCTTTCTCGGTTCCACAAAGCGCGCAGATACCTCTAACACCCCGAATGGGCTCCCAGAACAGAAGACAAGCTCCGAAACGACAGAAAACCAAATCGAACCTCCGCTTTGGCCCAAAACCCTTCTAAGATTTCGGCAGAAACAGCCGAAGGCCAACACAACAAGCCAAAGCTCACAGGGTCCATCTGTGGCACCCATTTGATGCACTATGGGCCAAATACACCATCAACAGGTGTTTGCACAGAGAAAATACGGGAAAAAGCTGTATGGAGCTCAGGGATCCTACAGCACCTCTATCACAGTCACTAACTGGGCAATGCATCCTTGGCTCCTCATCTGCCTGACTCCTGTTGGCACGCTGTCACTGCAACTCGTGCAATCTACTGACACCTGTAAACCAACTCCTTCTGTCCAACTCGCAGAAGTTCACAGTCCTCATCCCACAATTACAAATTGCAAGATGCCACACCGACCAATCCAATACACCGAGTCGAAAATCCCGGGCTGCCACAAGACCAGCTAGTCAACGGGTATAACCCATGGCCTAACTGCGCTGGACATATTCCACAAATCTCCTCCACGTGCACATCCTAAACAAGGATCTATACCTCAAGTGCACGCGGTAGCAACTCTACCTTTAGTCTGTGCAAGCATGCACCTCATTCTGACTCAGATGGCTGTAAAGGAAATCATACCTGCGACGACACATCCCACTGATGGGACGCCCTCCAACACGGTTGCCCAGACTCAACTGCCAGCGCTAGTGGTCGTCGCTCAATCAGCCTGAGAATATCCTGACTATCCCCAAAGAAAGCACCATCTCTGCCTCCACTCATACTGCGGCAATGATCGCAGCCCATCATGCTTCCGCTGCGCCACTCTGATACAAATGTTGACACTGCCGTCGGGGTCCACCCGACCTCTGGCGCCTCAAAAGTCCTCGACCCCCAAGAAGGAATCAAGAAGATCTCTACCCACTAATCTGCCCTCCATCAACTGGCACCGAGTGCCTCCATTTATCCAAAGGAACTACAACGCTATGCCCCATCGGGGCATCCAAAATCTGAAGTAAAAGGGACCAAGGAGCCAAAGAGGTATCTTGGCGCGATCCTAACCCAACACACACATCACATGCGCCTCGTCCCTCATAACGAGGAGCGTGCAGTTCAACAACTGCGTAAACCCTCTGGCATAAAAGGCTCTCGAATAGTCTGTACATCACCACCAACCACAATTCTGCCTACGAAGGCTCCAAACTCAATCCTACGAGTCGGGATAGGTCAAACAGCCAAAGCTGACTCAATCAATCAATGACGTCTCACTGCTCATCTGCTATTAACTGTCCACCCTGCCTCGGTGCCTCCGCACTAGAAGTCGACACCGAGGGGGCTGTTGCTCAATCGGTGCCACTGAAATCGTTGCCACCAGGGATACTACAAAGGGGTTGGTCTCGACGGAAAGCACTATCGGAGGTGCCCACTGCTCCAACAACTGTATCATCCTATTCAACTGCTCACTCCACCGCTGATATGCCACTGTCAATCCAGTCATATGGGTCCAGAGCTCTCTGACTTCAATCTGGATATCCGGCCCGAAACTGCCTATCCTGGCCCACAAGCTGCAAAGGGGTGTACACGGGTCAGAACTCTGTGTCAGTGTGACGCCCCACTTCCCAGGGGGTCACCCATCCTAGAACTACTCTAGCTCTAGCACGCTTAACTCTCATGTTCCTCTTGGATCTTGCTACCATCCAAAATGCTATAGCCGGGTTAAAGATTTAGTCCTATTATATCATTTATATATAGGACTAATCCAAATTCCGGGGGTGTCACATTCTTCCCCCCTTTAAGCCCTGACGTCCACGTCAGGCTCAAGGACACTCACAAGCACCAGGCGATGTGAGACTCGTCTCGCTAGCCTTAGCCGACCTTGTGAGGAGCTGCACTCCACTCACAACGGTCATTAGCCGGGGAGCCTCGCTCTACCCGCTATCTAACCCTGGCTCAGCCGAGACTCATCTCACATTTCCGGCTGGTGAATGGCTCCGATACCAACTGTGACGCCCCACTTCCCAGGGGGTCACCCATCCTAGAACTACTCTAGCTCTAGCACGCTTAACTCTCATGTTCCTCTTGGATCTTGCTACCATCCAAAATGCTATAGCCGGGTTAAAAATTTAGTCCTATTATATCATTTATATATAGGACTAATCCAAATTCCGGGGGTGTCACAGTCAGGGAGTCACCGCTCACTGCAACAAACTGCACAACCGAACACACAACAAGCACACGACCCAATCCAGCGAAAGTCTAGGACATATCACCCATTCCATGGCATTATGTTGTCTGTAGCCAACATAATCGCCTAGGAGAATAAACATGCCAATCACTCATCCCGTCCCTTGGGAGAGGTATAAAACTCAATCAGGACTCACGCTATAAGTCACGACTCTCTCGTAGTCATCCTAAGGTCCAACCACAAGCCTAGGGTTTCTATGTCCATAATGACCTACATCCTAGGCTCTGATACCACTCTAATCTGTCACGCCCCGGACTGCGACCCGGGCTCGCTAACAGATCCGCCACCTATGCGAAACCCCGCATAGGCGAAGCGTCCAACCTGCAAAGTATCATCTAATAACTAAACAGATATCAGAGCTGAAGAAAAACTGCTATAATAAAAACCTGAATCACTGTACAACTGAAAAAAATAAAGGTACAATATCCATCTCCCAAAAATAGTGATACAATAATCTGATCCACCGACGAACTGAATACAAGTAAAAGCCACCTATACAACATCTATAAATCCAAAAAGGGAGAGAAACCGAGATAATAAAATACAACTGAGTACAGTGAAACCCACAACCCGGGTTGGTACATCTATCCCACTGTAGAAAGCAACACTGGTAGGGATCTATCTTGCGACTCCCTCGCCTCGAACAGTCAACCGAAGATCCGCAGCTCCCGCAGCAGACACTGCAAAACAAAGGGAGGAAAGGGGAAAAACAATAATGGGGGTGAGAACCACTAGTGAAACCAGTAGCCTCCCCCTGTGGGTAAAGCTTCAAACCCCGACGTACCCACTAAGTCTACCAGAGGCAAGAAAAAGAATAAGAGAGGTGGTAAGCTAAAAACAAAAATACTGATAAGAGGAAGCTACCACTAGTATGCCTCTAAATGTCGTGCTAAGAAGTATAGCTAAATGTATGCATCAGTAAATAAATGCCTGCCTGAATAAACCCAATCCGACCACCAGTAAACACTGGTACTGCCTGCTGTGCCTGCCAAATCGGGTATGCCAGCCTACGCATAACACCGATAGGGGATAGGAGTCTCGAGGACTCAAAGTCTATATATCGCACACTCCGGAGTGGCTCTCGAGGTGAGCGACCCACACGAGTAAAGTGCCTGAGTAATAAGTAACCAGTATCAATAATATAGCAGGACTGGATCACGACTCTAATGAAAGTGGGAAAATCCCATCTACTACATAAAGCCCGATCCCCCAATCTGATGCAGCTGTAAATACTCGGTCGGCCGCCCCAAGTCCGCGGTCGCCGCAATATCCCACAAATCCCCCAAATCAAGCCCGACCTGTCATCCCTAATCCGATGCACAAGTCACCATCCGGTCAGCCGCCCAAAGTCCGCGGTAGCCGCAATACCCTGCCCTCAAGCCAGCCTGTCCCAGATCCCAAGAGTCTGCCTACACTATCTCAAAACCACCTGCTCGCGCACGAGCTACAATTACCCTGAGCCTAGTATGAAAGGAGAAAAGCAAGAAACATGGTTTCTCCTAAGTCAAGTCCAGCATGATAGTGTAGCAGAAAAAGGTGGCCTATCTAAATGACCATACAAGCATGCAAATGTCCTAAGACGATAAAAAGAAAACAGGTGTCGATGTTCTACATTTATTAGAGCATGCTATTCCATAATATTGATGATTGCATAAGAACATTAAGTGCAACATAGCCTATGCCTACCTATACCACATACACGATGTTCCCAAGTATGCAAATAAGAAAGTGCCACACCTATTCACAAATCACATAAGATGGTACAACGCTGGTCAACCCTCACATTCATACAAGAATAAGCCCAAGATCATTTCATCACTTAAATAGGGACATTCAATCAAGTATCACCAATGAATAGCTTAAGGTTCAACATCCTTCATTGATCTTACATAGAATGAATATAGGATCTACCAACAACGTCCAATCTCATTTGGAGGTAATAGGAGTCATGAACAATGCTTAATCTCATAAGGAGTAGGCCTCAACTCACAATGATATTCGTCTTAACATGAATGAATTAAAAATCAAAAGCATAGGTCATTCTCACATCAACTAGATCAATAACCCACATCAACACCCATTTTCACATAAGTTAGATCAATGACCAATCAACTATTCATTCTTTCATAGATAGATTAAGAATCAACATCAATGCCCAATATCACATATTGTAGGTTAAGGATCGACAACTATAATTCATATCACAAAGTGGAGGCTAAGGTTCACTTAACCAACTATTCTCATATAAGTCATTCTCAAATAAATCCGCCAAGTCCTTCTCACACAAGCAACCAAGCACTTCTCACATAACACCATCAAGTCCTCACATAAATCAACCAACCATTCACATATATCCATCACCATCATTCTCACATAATAATGTTAACCATTCATCACAAGGTATAGGTTGAAGAGTGATTTCCCAATTACCCTCACATAGCATAGATGAAGGATGATCACTTATAATCCACTTCATATGAAATAATGTAATATCAACCAACCGATCATTTATTCATGCATAAGCTAAGGATCAATTAACCTAACATAAATATGGAGATTTAAGCATGATTCCCCAAGGAAAAGAGAACAACAATCAACTACAATGCCATGAGGGGAAACCAATAGCCCGAGTGGGTAAATCGATGTTTTCGGCAAAGCACAACCACCCACCTGAAACTTGACGATTCTCTGCCCGCTGTAGCTGAAATTTGGCGTGAATAATCCATATCCTCCCAGGAGACCGATGCCGCGAAAATCATCCAAATCCGCCTCACGGATTGGGCGCAATCACTGAAACAATGCACGCGGCGCAATTAAATTCCAGAATTTCAGCAATTGAGACTAAGTTAAAGAAGATGTAAGTGCAGCCCCAAATACCTCAAAATGAAGTCTCTAACAGTAAAACAAAGATGTCCTCATTCATACAAACATCTCCAAGTCCTCAATATCCACCATTAATTTCCCTTAATATTCAAATGTAGCAATAATCACAATGCTGTCTAAAAATTGCTAACATAATCTTGCTAGTATTTCCAAGCCTAAGTAGGGGCTTTTCCAAAGGGATTCATCCACAGATCATAAAAGAGAATTTGCTCACCTTGAAGTTGAGAAGGAGTACCAACTTGAATTTCAGAAAAAGACCTTATATCCACAAAGTTATCTGCATTCCAAGGTGCATTGCTCAAATCAAAACTAAAACAGGGACTGCAGTAAACCATATAATCGCACTTAGAAAGATCATTAAAGTTACCTAATCAAACGTGCTCCAAATCCTGCAAGAGAGGTACCATTGGATTCCTTGTCGAGAGTAGATACAAATTGAGCTAAAGAACTCCAATTTTCATGCTCGGATGAAGGAGAAAACCCATAAACACTTTGAACTATCCACCAAGTTCCATCTGTACCTGACTGCAGCAAGGTGCTCTAAAGATCATGCATAAACCCTATTAAAAAGTCAGATCTGGGGAAAATGATACATAAAAATATTGTAGATCTTCGAGTGCTGAAAAGTTCCCCACAAACATCATCCAAAAATTCCACTCCTACAATTCAGAAAAGCCAAAATACCACAGATTGCCCAAAATTTCAGGCTGCAACAAAGGGTCCCAAAGATGGCCTTAAAACTCAGATAAAAATCCAGATTTAGCCAAAGTGTTGAATATAAATGTTGTAGATCTACCTCTTGTGAAGATCCCTTTAAATTTTTAGATCCAAAATCCATCAGATGAGTGCTGTAGGCCTCCCGCACTGAAACGCGACGAAAAAGGGCTGAAATAGCAACAATGGTGATTTCCTCCACTCGCACAGCTAAGAAGACAGCAACAAGTCCCCCAAAGACCACCACAGATGATGAAGGAGGAGATGAAGATGGTGAGGAAGCTCTGGTTAGCTCAAGGAAGGAGGCCAAAATGCCAAAACCCGAAAATGGTGAAGGGGAAGGGTTTAAATAGCCAAAAAAACTACTGCAAAGTGGTTCAGGGGACATCCTGGGGTACGCCAAGCATCCGGAAGAGAGAGAGAAGGCGGGGGGGGGGGGGGGCACGTGGCGCTGATCAACACAGCGGACGGCCCATCCGGCAGCTCGGTGCGCGCCACGTGGGCGATCCGCGGCAACGAGCGCCCGCCAACCAGCAGGCGCCACGCGGCGCCTGGGGAAGCAGCGGGCGCCGCCTGCCCCGCCCCGCGTGCGCCGCGCCAACGCGTGAGCGCCACGCGTCACGCTGTCGGCCAGTCCCTGGCCGACACACGGACTTCCCCGGGTTGGCTGCTCCTGGTGCACGCGCCCCCGTGGACCGGCAGCCTGAAATAAATCCAAATAAGCTCCAAAAATGCCCATTTTTGCTATTTTCGCGCGCTGAGTCCGATTCCGAAGTCCAAAACTCCAAATAATGCAACCAAATAGCCATTTTGATCGTTTTTCCGCGCTGAATCCAAATACGGTGTCCGTTTTGCGCGAAACTGTGATGACCCGGATTCCCACAGAGACTTTCGCAGCATTAACAGTGACTTCTGGAAGCTTACACTGTGTATTGGAGCTTATAGGATCGAAATCGGACATCAGAAATGAACCCGGCACGAAAAACGGATCAAGTGGGCCTTCCGGGGGCTTTCGGCAAAATTTCGGATGAGAATTTGGAAAAACGGACAGCGGATTTGGACTCAGCGCGCGAAAACGATCAAAACGGTGTATTTACTTGAATTTTTGGCCAAAAGTTACTGTTCACGCCGGAACAGTAACTCCGGCAACCGGCGGACGGCGGCGGCGCGCGACGGAGCGCAGCAGCGCAGCGGCGGAGCAGGGCCGCGGGCAGCGCGGGCAGGCGCGGGCAGGCGCGCAGGCGGGCTGGTCCACAGGCGAGGCGTGCACCGGGAGCACCGAGAAGTTGGTTTGCCACGTGGCAGTGCCTCATTGGTCCAGCGGCGTCAAGGAAGGCGGCTGGTCTGGGCCACGTGGCAGCTCCTGGTTGGCCGACACATTCCTGAAGACCTGGCGCGTAGACCGAAGGCGTGGACCACGTGAACCGCGTGGGGACACGTGGCATCACGCCATTGGCGGGCTCAAGCCGCCCACGTGCGCGCGGTGTGCGGAACTGTGGCGGCGGGGACACGTGGCGTGTTCCTGTGATTCCGGGCGCGCACAGTAACGGGCCGGCCCGTTACTGTAGCCGCCCGAATCTTTCGGGCGCCCGGAATTGGGCCCAAAAGCCCAATTTGACCTTTTCTTGTGTTTGGGCCTATAAATAAGCCCTTTTGCTTGGGCTTTTTCACCCTTTTCCCGAACTCTCTTGCCTTTGGACCCTTTAGCAAAGTTGGAGATCCTCGTGTTGCGCATCTTCTGGCAGAAGCCCAAAATTTCTGGAAGCCGCGGCGTCGACGATTTCGGCATCGTAGCGCGGAGCGACGATCTTTCAGCGGAGGCCCGTTATCGTCGCGTTTCAGTCCAAGAGGTCCATAGAGCTACTCCGATAGTATTTTTGGACGATTTTTGTGGCGCTGGATTCACGAGAGGTGTGTCTTCATTTTCCGTGCTCACCACCTTGCTTGATTCAGAGTTTATGGCACGGTTTTCGAGACATTTCTAAGCCACTGTTTTGCTGGTGGAGTTTTTGGACAGCAGCCCCTTGTCGGATTTTTATCTTCGCAACCGGACATCGGAATTCGACGATTCAGGACTCTATTGACATCTACTCTTCGCGAGGATCGCCGTCATATTTTTATTGGAATTTTTGAAATTATTTACAGGTGAAAATTCAGAAGAAGAGGACTGTTCACAGCTGATTATAAAACTTGGATTTATGGAATTAAGTGTAACTTAGTTTATATTTTTGTACCCTGGAGGGTTTGCAGATAGTCCTGGACCGTTGGAATTGGAGTTATTACTTTTCTGGTATTCTCAGCTGTGGTACCTTGGACAGTTAGCACCATCAGGTGGGTGACCTTGTCTTCAAGATTGATGGACTGGACATTAATTCTATCATAATAAGACCATGCATGATTGTGAGAATTGATATCTTAGTGATATTTATTTAGCATGTGATCGTTTGCATCCTACCATCGGTTTAAATTATTGTCATCTTGGAACTTGACTTAGCACCCCGTCATATACTGCATGTGTACACCAAACCAGTAGAAAAACTCCAACTTGGGCTAGGTTTTATTCTGCTTTAGACATCCACACTTCTATTTCTTTCCTGGACATAGTGTTATACTCGCCCGATAGTGGGCCGAGGGGTCGGATTTCTTTTAGGTAGGATGCATTTTACACTCGTGCTG
>JAQOTM010000080.1:98247-212253 GCA_029168755.2 Tillandsia fasciculata | reverse complement strand
TCATGGAGAAGATTTCTTCTTCTCAGGCCACAGGAGATAGAGCTCGAAGAGGGTGGAAATGGTCCATCAATCTCCCTCGGATTGCTTAAGAAGGAAAATCCAAACACAAAAATGTCTCCAGAAAATTCGCTGCGCCCGGTGCACGTGAGCCACCCAATGGCGACGCGACACGTGGCCCCAACACCGTGCACCGCCCGTGAACCGCCACCCGCACGTCGCGTACACTTGCTCCGCGTACGGCACCCACTCCGACTTGCGTGGACCGGGAGCACAACACCGACCCAATCAAATGCCGCCACGTGTCCACTGTCGGTCCACCGTGCACCAATACTGTTCCGTGGACCGGGTGCTGTGAGCCACCCAACAAGATCGTGCCACGTGGCACCCGCTCGGTGCACGCCCGCCCGCGTGGACCGGCCGCCTGCCCGCGCCCCTGCGCGCTGCCCGCGCCCTGCCCGCCGCCGCGCGCCGCCGCTGCTCCGCCTGCCCGAGGCCGTTCCGCCGCCCGCGGTGCTGCCCGCCGCCGCGCCGGCGCCGGCGATCGCCGGAAAGCACTGTTCCGGCCGTGAACAGTAAAAATACAGTAGCAAGCTCCGGAAAATCCAAGTAAATAGCCCATCTTGACCGTTTTGCGCGCTGAATCCAAATACGGCGTCCGTTTTGCCAAATTCAATTCTAAATTTGCCGGAGGCTCCCGGAAAGGTATTTCCATTCCGAATTTCGCGCCGAGTCCAAATTTGATATCCGATTTGCGCGAAAACTCTTCTAAACATCCAACGGGGTCTTCCGGTTATCCACGTGATCTATTTAAGCCCCGAATCCATCACTTGAATCCAAATTGGCACGCGAACACCGCCGACATGCCCCGTAGGCCTCCCGAAGCTGCTGGTCACACTGTAGAAGCCCTGCAAGGATCCGGGTCACCACAAAAACTGTCTCACAAATATACATAAAGTCCTCACTACAAAATACAGGAGTCTCTCAAAGAAAACAGAAAAGTACAACTCGATACCTCACTACAAAACTCTCACACTAAAGACACAACCAAAAGTACATCGGGTACCTCTATCACTCGCTGCTGCTGAAAGGAAAAGATCTACCTCGCGATTCCCTTACCTCGGTCTGTAGGAGCTGGATCAGCAACGGGCACCGCAGGAACTGAAGCTGGAGTCCCTGGGGAAAAGACACCACAACGGGTGTGAGAACTACCTCCCACAGTAGTTCTCAGTGGGTGCCGCCAACAAGCCCGACGGCCTGCCCACTAAGTCTACAAGGGGCATAAAGTAACAAAAGAAAAAGCAGTATAGAAAGCAGGAAAGTAAAACATCTACTGCTACTATGCCCCTAACTACATGCTCAAGGAAAAAGGATCGAAGATCAATATGTCCCTACTGATACTCGACTCAAGTCACCCAATCCAAACTGACTGCCAAAACGGTCCAGTCAAACCTGCGCCTACCTACTGCTGTAGGTATGTCCATAGCTGCCAAAACTGGCTCAGCCAGAGGGACGATGTCCATGACTGCCAAAACTGGCTCAGCCAGAGGGGACACCAACATCGACAAGCCGCGAAAAGTAGCAAGCCCAACTCCGGAGTGGCACTCGTGGGTAGCGACCCCACCGAGCAAAGTATCTGCGCATCTCTGTCGATCTCAAATATGGCTCCTGCAGGCTATGATCCAATCACCGTCACGCTCGCTAGCTAAAAATCCACACTGTCCCAATGATCATCTCCCAAAGATCCCATCCCACATGTCACTATCTCAAATGATGAACAACTATAGACTGCTGCCAACTCTACTCGGTCCCCAGACACGAGTACAATACATCCAAAGCTACTAAACCTCCCAACCCACAACTCAGGGGAAGACCACTATGTCCCAAGATGACAAAAGTAACAATGACATGGGAGAACTACAGTAAAGGCATAAATCCAATAGTAGCCGTCTGAGGATGACATACAATGCATAATAGATGTGCTAAGTCAAGTCTTTCTCCATTTGTGGTTCATATGATGCAAGAGTTCCAAAAAGATTATCAATTTTAGCAATTATTAACTGTGGTTACTAACATATTATTGCACAGAATTATTAGCTCACATACTATCATGCATGCATCTACAATTGCAGAATTAGAGTGCAGTCCATAGAAATTGAAAGCAGAAACACCCACCTGAACTCGCTAACTGTTCGAGATGGTACAGATATACAGTCCAGGAATCGACAGTTTCATAGATCCACAGAGCTAGGAGCACAGAAAAAGTGCTCTTACAGTCCTGGGTACAACAACAACTCACAATTACAACCAATTTTCACATAACCAACACATTCCAAAAATCTGCATGTGCTATTACTGTTCACACGCGAATTTTACCTGAAAATAAAATTCACAAATTCCAATAAAAATATCACGACGATCCTCGCGAAGAGTAGATGTCGATAGGCTCTTGAATCGTCGAAATCCGATGTCCAGAAGTGAAGATAAAATTCCGCGAAGCCGCTGCTGTCAAGACTCCAAACTGTAGCAAAGGGGCGTGAAAATGTACCCCAAACCCTCAAAAAAACTCATTTCTGGGAAGAATGACCAACACGGAAAACGTAGATTTACCTCTTGTGCAACTGCTGGCGAAGAAATCGTCCAAAAAGGTGGTCGGGGTAGCTCTGCAGGTCTCCCAGAAGAAAATGCGACGGTAGTGGGCCTCAAACTGTAAAACGTCGCTCCGCACTACGAGGTAGGAAACACAGTCGTCACGGCTTCCAGATTTTCTGAAACTTGGTCAGGAGATTGGCAAGAGGGAGAGGAAGATTTTTCATTAAGGGCTCACGGGCTAAATCCTAAAGAAAATGGGCGAAAAATCCCAGCCCAAACTGACCTATATATAGGCCTCCAAGAAAAAGCCCCAAAATCACCTATTATTGGGCTCGGGCCAAACTTTCGGGCGCCCGAAAATTTTCGGGCGCGCACAGTGCGGCCCGGCCCACAACTTTCGGGCGCGCACAGTGCGGCCCGGCCCGATACACGCCGTCGGACGGGATCCCAGATCCGTCCGACCCGCCTCGGAGCCCGCCACGTGTCGCCCGAACAGCGAACACCGAAGCGGGCCAACCAGCGCCCGCCACGTGTCCGCTCCCCGGGCACAGTAAGGTGGTGGCGCCCGCCAATGAGCGGGCGCCACGTGTACACCCCCGTTGACCCGCTGCCACGCCGGTAGCGCGACGTGGGTCGCACGTGGGCACGCGCCCCGAGGCACCTGCTCCGCGTCCGGTGCACCGCGCACGATGCACCCGCCAATCCAGGGATGACACGTGTCTCCTGCACCCGGTCCACGCCTACCCCAAGAATTCCGTGGACCGCGCCGCGTGCACCGACCAACCGATGACTGCCACGTGTCCCCCGCCTGGTCCATGCACCGCCGCGCTCCACCTAGTAGACCGCGCGCCCTGGGCCCGCCAATCAGGCGGTGCCACGTGTCCATGCGCCGGGTCTGTGCACCCCGCCGCGCCGCTCTGTGGACCGCGCATCCTGAACCGGCCAATCAGAGGCTGCCACGTGGCATCCCGGCGGTCTACGGCCCCTCCCATGCACCAATTTCCACTAAAAACTTCCGGGTGTCCGTTTTTGGGCATCCGGACTCCAAATTAAGCAAATAAATAGTCGTTTTCAAGCGTTTTTCCGCGCTGAATCCATCTACGACCTCTGTTTGGCCTAAATCTTTCCAGAAATTTCGGCAAACCCAGCCGAAGGCCAATACAGTAAATGAAAGCACACAGGGTCCATCAATAGCATCCAATTGATGCACTGTGGGCCAGGTACACCAATACTAGGTGTTCTAACAGCGGATCCATCGGAAAAACACTGCATGGGAACTAGGGCCACTACATCCTCCCCCACTAAAAGAAAGTTTCGTCCTCGAAACTAAACAGAGCAGAACAAACGTACCTCAGCCAGAAGTCTCGAACAGAAAAGGGTAGGCATCTCGCATCGCCGTCTCAAGCTCCCAGGTAGCCTCTCGCTCCTCATGGTTGCTCCACAGGATCTTCACATAAGGTATTGCCCGGTTGCGCAATTCCCTCACCTCACGAGCCAGAATCCGCAATGGGCGCTTCTCGTAAACCAAGTCCTCGCCGATATCCAAGGATGCGAAGTCGATGACATGAGACGGATCGAAAACATATCTCCTCAAGGCCGAAACATGGAAGACATCATGAACACCAGCCAAGCGGGGAGGTAGAGCAACTCTATAAGCCACAGGGCCTACCCTCTCAAGCACCTCAAAGGGTCCAATGAAGCGGGGACTGAGCTTCCCCCGCACTCCAAACCTCCGGACCCCCTTCGAGGGCGAGACCTTCAAGAAGACGTGGTCACCAACCTGAAACTCAAGGTCTCGCCGCCGAACATCAGCATAACTCTTCTGGCGACTCTGGGCCGTCTCCAAGTGCCGACGAACAACACGGACTTTCTCCTCTGCCTCCAACAGTAAATCTGGCCCCAGCGTCCTCCTCTCACCCACATCACTCCAGTATAGGGGCGACCGACACTTGCGTCCGTACAACGCCTCAAACGGAGCCATCTGAATGCTCGCTTGAAAGCTGTTGTTGTACGCGAACTCAACCAGGGGTAAGTGTCGGTGCCAGCCTCCTCCAAAATCCATAACACACGCACGCAACATATCCTCAAGCGTCTGAATGGTGCGCTCTGACTGACCGTCTGTCTGTGGGTGGAAAGCTGTGCTGAAACTAAGCCGAGTACCCATGGCTGACTGTAAGCTCCCCCAAAACCGTGACACAAATCTCGGGTCTCGATCTGAAACGATGGACGCTGGTACTCCGTGCAGCCTCACGATCTCATCCAAATATAGCTGTGCCAGGCGCTCCAAGGACCAAGTCATCTGTACAGGTAGGAAATGCGCTGACTTGGTAAGTCTATCAACAATCACCCAAACTGCGTCGGCTCCACTCTGCGATCTCGGTAGCCCAGTCACGAAATCCATGGTGATGTGGTCCCACTTCCATTCGGGAATTGGAAGGCTCTGCAACTTGCCAGCAGGAACCGATGCTCTGCCTTCACTTGCTGGCAAGTTAAGCACTGAGCAACAAACCTTCCAATATCCCGCTTCATCCCTGACCACCAAAAGTGTGCCTTAAGGTCCTTATACATCTTAGTACCTCCAGGATGGATGGTATAAGGTGTATAATGGGCCTCTCTCAAAATCTGATCTCTAATCTCCAAATCTGAAGGCACACAAACTCGGTCCCTGTACCGTAGTACTCCCGAGCTGTCCACTGAAAAATCCCCTCTCTCATCTGTCTGAATCTGAGCCCTGATCCTCTCCAAGTGGGGGTCCTCACTCTGCGTCTCCCTGATCCTGTCCAGCAGAGTGGGCTGCAAGACCATAGTCATAAGTCTCGCAGAGACCCCAGGGGATACTACCTCAATCTGAAGTCGCCTCATCTGCTCTATCAACTGCGCCTGCTGGGTAATCATCAACTCAAGCTATGCACTGACCTCCTACTCAAAGCATCTGCCACCACATTGGCCTTGCCGGGGTGGTAAAGGATACTCAGATCGTAATCCTTTAACAACTCCAACCACCGGCGTTGCCTAAGGTTCAGCTCCTTTTGGGTGAACAGATACTTTAAGCTCTTATGATCTGTATAAATCTCACAATGCTCGCCATAAAGGTAATGCCGCCACAGCTTCAGTGCAAAAACAACAGCTGCAAGCTCCAAGTCATGTGTAGGGTAATTTTTCTCATAATCCTTTAATTGCCGTGAAGCATAGGCAATTACCCTACCATGCTGCATAAGAACACAACCCAGACCACTGTGTGAGGCGTCACTGTAGATCACAAAACCCTCTCCCATAATCGGCAGTGCAAGAACTGGTGCGGAGATCAATCTTCTCTTCAGTTCCTCGAAACTCTGCTGACATCGCTCGGTCCAAACAAACTTCGTCCCCTTCCTTGTCAAGCTGGTCAGGGGAGTAGAGAGCTTCGCAAAGCCCTCCACGAACCGACGATAATAACCGGCTAGGCCCAAGAAACTCCGTACCTCAGAAACCGTCGTCGGCCTCGGCCAATCCCGAACTGTGTCAATCTTCGTCGGGTCGACCGCTACTCCAGCAGCTGAAACAATGTGGCCCAAGAAAGCAACCTCCCGAAGCCAAAACTCGCATTTCTTTAACTTGGCATACAGCTTTTTATCACGTAGAAGCTGCAGCACTATCCTCAGATGCTCCTCGTGCTCCTCATCGCTCCGGGAGTAAATCAGGATGTCATCAATGAACACAACCACGAATCGATCCAAGTACGGCTGAAAAACCCGGTTCATCAGATCCATGAATGCAGCTGGGGCATTGGTCAAACCAAACGGCATAACCGTATACTCATAGTGTCCATACCGGGATCTGAACGCCGTCTTGGGAATGTCCTCGGCCCTCACCCTCAGCTGGTGGTAACCGGACTGGAGATCAATCTTCGAAAACACGGAGGCTCCCTGTAGCTGATCAAACAAATCATCAATCCGTGGCAGAGGATACTTATTCCGGATGGTCACTTTGTTCAGTTCCCGGTAGTCCACACATAAGCGGAGTGTCCCATCCTTCTTCTTCACGAACAAAACAGGCGCTCCCCACGGCGAAACACTGGGCCGAATGAAACCTCTGTCCAAAAGATCCTGCAACTGGGCCTTCAACTCTTTCAGCTCGGCAGGCGCCATCCTGTAAGGTGCCTTCGAGATTGGTGCGGTTCCGGGTACCACATCGATCACGAACTCGATCTCCCTCTCTGGCGGCATGGTCGTCAGCTCTGGGGGAAACACATCGGGAAACTCGCGGACCACTGGAATATCCTCGAGTCCCCGTGCCGCCGAAGGCGCCTCCACAATCGTCGCCAGAAATGCGGTGCAACTCCTACTCATCAACCGCCTAGCCCTCGCCGAAGAGATAGTCAAGGCGAACAAGGAGCTCTGACAACCCTGGAAGACGAACACCTCCTGCCCCGGCTCCCGAAGAGTAACAGTCCTATCGCGGCAATCAATGGTAACATAGTATCTCGACAACCAATCCATACCCAGAACAACATCGAAATCCTGGAGCTGTCGTAAGACAAGCAAGTCGACCGGCAGAATCCAGGATCCCAACTGAATGGGGCAATCTCTACAGCACTCCTCAACATGAAGGACATGACCCGGTATCTCAACCACTAATGCAGAAGATAAAGAAGCTACCGCTATACCATGCAAGGATGCAAATGATCTACTGATGAATGAATGAGAAGCACCGGTATCGAAGAGAGCCCGAGCACGGACTGAAGAGATCAGAACAATACCTGCGACGACCTGCTCTGCTGCAAAAGCGTCCTCAATCTGAGCGGCATATACACGACCGCTCGGTGCCGGGGGTCGTCGCTCTGGCTGTCGAGAAGAAGAAGAGGCGAAATCTGGCTTGCTGAAGGCTGCAGAAGGTCCGGCTGGCTGGTAAGGAACGGTCGGTGCTGATGCAGAAGAAGGAGCTGGATGGCCGGCCCTGGGACAAGCACTCGCAATATGGCCGGCCTCCCCGCATCGAAAACACCGGCCCTGTCTCTGCGGGCACTGAGTCGGCGGATGAGGGCCCCGGCAGATAACACACCGGTCTGAGCGCTGCTGCCGAGAAGACTGCTGTGGGGGCTGCTGCTGTCGTGGGGGTCGACGCTGCTGCTGCTGCTGCTGCTGTGACTGTCGAGACGCCCCTGATCTCTGGCGTCCCTGGTGCCCCCTGCCCTGCGGATGGAAACGCGGGGGTCTCGGGGGTCCCTGCCTGCTAGACTGCCCCTTCTCCGCGGGAGCCGGGCGCTTCGCCCCAGAAGTCGCTACAGGGATGGGAGACACCTCATCCATCACGGCCTCTCCACACTCCACATACAAGGCCTGCTCCATCGAGGCCTCCACGGTCTGCAATCTACGGGAACGGACGAACTGATAGATATCTCGACGAAGTCCTCGCTCGAACATGTAAACACGATGGCTCTCGTCCCTGGCCACGTGTGGCACACAAGCCAAAAGCTGGTTGAACTCTGCGATGTACATCTGTACCGGTCTGTCTCCCTGGCGGAGGTTCTTCAACTGCTCCTCCAGCCGCTGTCTGACGCTCTCCGGAAAGAAGGCTCCCAGCAACATGCTCCGGAACTCGGCCCAAGGAAGAAGCTGCGTCCCAGGTGGACCAGCTGGTCGCACACGCCGCCACCACGCCTCGGCGTTGCTCTCAAGAAAATGGGTAGCCAGGATGACCCGATACCGGTCGTCCACAAATAAGCTCTCAAAGTGGCGCTCCATGGTGGTAATCCACGCCTCGGCTGCCCAAGGCTCAGCACCCATGCCCGAAAAGCGGGGCGGATCGAACCGTCGGAATCTCATCAGCAGATCCACCACCTCCCGCTGCTCTGCCTCAGTCAACGCTCCCGTCGTCCCGGCCGGCGGCCTACTCGAAACTGGCACAGCAGGAACCGCCGGTGCAGGCTGCTCCACAGGGGGTGCCGCAACAGGGGAAGAAGGCACCGGCGAAGCCTCAGGGGGTGCCACTGCCGGCTGTGCTCTCTGCTCCAATAAGAGCGTCAGCCGTGCCACTGCCTCCTCCTGGCGTCTAGCCGCCTCAGCCATCTGTGCCATCTGGGCACGGAGCTCCTGTATCTCAGCCTGAGGTCCTCGCCCCGAGTCCTCCTGCTCGGGCTCAGAGGACGAAGGCTGCGAGCGCGTCACCATCGAACGTCGAGGAGGCATCCCCACCTGAGGGACAAAGCAAATAATCAGAACCAGAAGCAACACTCGACCCAATCTAGCGAAAGTCAAAAGGCATGTCCCCCTTTCCGAAGCACTAAATCAGAACTGTACCCCGGGCTCGCCAACAGATCCGCCGCCCCTACAGGAAGCCCCGTAGAGACGTAGCGTCTAACCTGCAAGTAAGTGTCTAAACTAACAGATATCAGAGCTGTAAACATAAAACTAACTGATATAAGAAGTAAAACTGTCTCACAAATATACATAAAGTCCTCACTACAAAATACAGGAGTCTCTCAAAGAAAACAGAAAAGTACAACTCGATACCTCACTACAAAACTCTCACACTAAAGTACACAACCAAAAGTACATGGGGTACCTCTATCACACGCTGCTGCAGAAAGGGAAAGATCTACCTCGCGATTCCCTTACCTCGGTCAGTAGGAGCTGGATCAGCAACGGGCACCGCAGGAACTGGAGCTGGAGTCCCTGGGGAAAAGACACCACGACGGGTGTGAGAACTACCTCCCACAGTAGTCCTCAGTGGGTGCCGCCAACAAGCCCGACGGCCTGCCCACTAAGTCTACAAGGGGCATAAAGTAACAAAAGAAAAAGCAGTGCAGAAAGCAGGAAAGCGAAACATCTACTGCTACTATGCCCCTAACTACATGCTCAAGGAAAAAGGATCGAAGATCAATATGTCCCAACTGATACTCGACTCAAGTCACCCAATCCAAACTGACTGCCAAAACGGTCTAGTCAAACCTGCGCCTACCTACTGCTGTAGGTATGTCCATAGCTGCCAAAACTGGCTCAGCCAGAGGGACGATGTCCATGACTGCCAAAACTGGCTCAGCCAGAGGGACACCAACATCGACAAGCCGCGAAAAGTAGCAAGCCCAACTCCGGAGTGGCACTCGTGGGTAGCGACCCCACCGAGCAAAGTATCTGCGCATCTCTGTCGATCTCAAATATGGCTCCTGCAGGCTATGATCTAATCACCGTCACGCTCGCTAGCTAAAAATCCACACTGTCCCAATGATCATCTCCCAAAGATCCCAATCCCACATGTCACTATCTCAAATGATGAACAACTATAGACTGCTGCCAACTCTACTCGGTCCCCAGACACGAGTACAATGAATCCAAAGCTACTAAACCTCCCAACCCACAACTCAGGGGAAGACCACTATGTCCCAAGATGACAAAAGTAACAATGACATGGGAGAACTACAGTAAAGGAATAAATCCAATAGTAGCCGTCTGAGGATGACATACAATGCATAATAGATGTGCTAAGTTAAGTCTTTCTCCATTTGTGGTTCATATGATGCAAGAGTTCCAAAAAGATTATCAATTTTAGCAATTATTAACTGTAGTTACCAACATATTATTTGCACAGAATCATTGGCTCACATACTATCATGCATGCATCTACAATTGCAGAATTAGAGTGCAGTCCATAGAAATTGAAAGCAGAAACACCCACCTGAACTCGCTAACTGTCCGAGATGGTACAGATATACAGTCCAGGAATCGACAGTTTCTTAGATCCACAGAGCTAGGAGCACAGAAAAAGTGCTCTTACAGTCCTGGGTACAACAACAACTCACAATTACAACCAATTTTCACATAACCAACACATTCCAAAAATCTGCATGTGCTATTACTGTTCACACGCGAATTTTACCTGAAAATAAAATTCACAAAATTCCAATAAAAATAACACGACGATCCTCGCGAAGAGTAGATGTCGATAGGCTCTTGAATCGTCGAAATCCGATGTCCAGAAGTGAAGATAAAATTCCGCGAAGCCGCTGCTGTCAAGACTCCAAACTGTAGCAAAGGGGCGTGAAAATGTACCCCAAACCCTCAAAAAAACTCATTTCTGGGAAGAATGACCAACACGGAAAACGTAGATTTACCTCTTGTGCAACTGCTGGCAAAGAAATCGTCCAAAAAGGTGGTCGGGGTAGCTCAGAAGGTCTCCCAGAAGAAAATGCGACGGTAGTGGCCTCAAACTGTAAAACGTCGCTCCGCACTACGAGGTAGGAAACACAGTCGTCACGGCTTCCAGATTTTCTGAAACTTGGTCAGGAGATTGGCAAGAGGGAGAGGAAGATTTTTCATTAAGGGCTCACGGGCTAAATCCTAAAGAAAATGGGCGAAAATCCCAGCCCAAACTGACCTATATATAGGCCTCCAAGAAAAAGCCCCCAAAATCACCTATTATTGGGCTCGGGTCCAAACTTTCGGGCGCCCGAAAATTTTCGGGCGCGCACAGTGCGGCCCGGCCCACAACTTTCGGGCGCGCACAGTGCGGCCCGGCCCGATACACGCCGTCGGACGGGATCCCAGATCCGTCCGACCCGCCTCGGAGCCCGCCACGTGTCGCCCGAACAGCGAACACTGAAGCGGGCCAACCAGCGCCCGCCACGTGTCCGCTACCCAGGCACAGTAAGGCGGTGGCGCCCGCCAATGAGCGGGCGCCACGTGTCCACCCCCGTTGACCCGCTGCCACGCCGGCAGCGCGACGTGGGTCGCACGTGGGCACGCGCCCCGAGGCACCTGCTCCGCGTCCGGTGCACCGCGCACGATGCACCCGCCAATCCAGGGATGACACGTGTCTCCTGCACCCGGTCCACGCCTACCCCAAGAATTCCGTGGACCGCGCCGCGTGCACCGACCAACCGATGACTGCCACGTGTCCCCCGCCTGGTCCATGCACCGCCGCGCTCCACCCAGTAGACCGCGCGCCCTGGGCCCGCCAATCAGGCGGTGCCACGTGTCCATGCGCCGGGTCTGTGCACCCCGCCGCGCCGCTCTGTGGACCGCGCATCCTGAACCGGCCAATCAGAGGCTGCCACGTGGCATCCCGGCGGTCTACGGCCCCTCCCATGCACCAATTTCCACTAAAAACTTCCGGGTGTCCGTTTTTGGGCATCCGGACTCCAAATTAAGCAAATAAATAGTCGTTTTCAAGCGTTTTTCCGCGCTGAATCCATCTACGACCTCTGTTTGGCCTAAATCTTTCCATAAATTTCGGCAAACCCAGCCGAAGGCCAATACAGTAAATGAAAGCACACAGGGTCCATCAATAGCATCCAATTGATGCACTGTGGGCCAGGTACACCAATACTAGGTGTTCTAACCGCGGATCCATCGGAAAAACACTGCATGGGAACTAGGGCCACTACAAAATACCAGTTTATCCCCTATTTGGATAAATCATAAATGTCACCTTTTCTCTAAATATCTTTACACATGCACATTTATCATCTGTCTTTGGCAACCAACAGTTGCACTTTTCATCTGTATCTCCCTACACATGCAGTAATAATCATAATTACCTAACGCCTCTAACATGCTACTATCATGCTTCTAGATCAAAAAGCAAAGGAACAAGGTGAGAGGTCACCCAATTTCAGCAGAATTCCCCACCTTGTAGTGTACCCAATTGCTTGTAGACACTTGCAATTGGTCTCCGCGCGATTCTACTTGTCTCCTCGAGCTTGCACGCAAAACGATGCACTTCTCTTGAGTCTGCACGCAAAACGATGCACGTCCACCAAACCTGCACGCAAAACGATGCACGTCACTAAAAACTCGCACGCAAAACGGTGCGCGTTAAATCAACCGGCACGCAAAACGGTGCACGTACCTCGAATCTGCACGCAAAATGGTGCACGGTCTACTGTAGGGTTGCACGTAAAACGGTGCACATTTTTCTAACCCTGTACGAAAAATGATGTATAATATTAGAGAGTGCACGCAAAACGATGCGCGACAACACAACCGGCATGCAAAACGATGCACGTACCTCAAATCTGCACGCAAAACGGTGCACGTCTTTTCCAACCCTGCACTAGAAACGATGCATAATATTAGGATCGGCACGCAAAACGGTGCGGACAACACGATCGGCACGCAAAACGGTGCATGTACCTCAAATCTGCACGCAAAACGGTGCACGCCTCACTGTCGGGTTGCACGCAAAACGGTGCACATTTTTCTTGTCCTGCACGCAAATCGATGCAAAATATTAGACTTTGCACGTAAAACGGTGCGCGATAACATAAGTTGCACGCGAAACGGAGCACATACCTCGGTTTGGCACGCAAAATGGTGCACTTTTCTTTTTCAACGTTGCACGCAAAACGGTGCACATTTTCCGAGTTTGCGCCCAAAACTGCGCATTTTTGCCGAATCCGCACGCAAAACGGTGTATTTTTCTACAACTTGCACGCAAAACGAGACGCGCCAAAAATACCTGCGACAGTCCGTGCAGTAACGGTACAGTAGAACTCGGTCCCTAACACGCAATACGGTAATGGGGTCAAATCCAAACACAAAGGAGGCATAGAAATTGTGCCAAAAATATCGTGAAAATAACGTTACCCCGTACAGTCGCGCCGCCCATCGACGTTTGGGAACGCCTTGCGCGCTCCACGAGGTTCACGACGCGCATGCGTACCCCACGAAATCCCCCATTTCTCTCTCTCTCTCTCTCTCTCTCTCTCTCTCTCTCTCTCTGCTCTCTCTCGATGCTCGGTTGGGGAAGAAGAACACAAAGAGAGGAGGGTCTGCGGGGGAGAAGGAAGAAGAAGAAGAGAAAAAGGAAGAAAAAGGGAGGGGAGGGGGCTTGTAGACCGGGTCCACGGGGCCCCCAATGGGGAGCTGCCGTGTGGCGGTCCACCACACAAGGGGGGCGCGCACCAGTCCAGGCGGCGCCCCCCACGCTACATGGCGCGCGCCCCCGCGCCCTGTTGCGCGCCAGCTGTGCGCGTGGCGCAACGCGCCGTGCGCCTGGAAATCCCTTTTTGTCCCGTTTTCTGTCTGTTTTTTGTCCGTTTCCGTCAAAATTTGATAGGCAGCTTCGTTTCAGCCTAATTTACCGCAGAAAATTTTAAATTTTCAGTTTGGGCCATTTTTGGGCCACCAAAAGTCTCGTTGTATCCAGAATCGCTGGCGGATCCCGTTCTCGCAATCCGGATATCCTATCAACCCGAAATTTTTACTGTGGCCTTAAAACATAATTACGAAGCTCCCCAAATTTTTTCAGAATTTTCCGACACTGTTGGCGGAGCCCGTTCTCACTATCAGGCATCCGATCAACGCGAAACTTTTTCTATGGTCTTAAAACATATTTACGGGGCTCCCGTAATTTTCTCGGAATTTTCCGACACTGTGAATTTTCCACTAAAAATCTGGGCCCCCTTTCTCCAATAAATTTTTAGATCTCTCCATTTTAACCCGAATTGGGCCCAACTCGCGTCCAAATGTTCCTTACTTCCCCAACTTTCATAACACTAGTATTTCATACCACCTTTATTTACATTTATTTATGTGCCGAAAATTCGGTACATTACAGCCTGATCCGGATCCTGAACATGTAGTATGTCCAGTTTTTTATTTTTATGCAATCAAACATTCATCCAAGTGTTTCTACACTATAAGATGTTACGGCATTTTGGTGTTGGCATATTTCGTGAGTCAAGTCAGTAAGTTGAGTCGGAGTCTTGAAGTGGTCAAATTGTCAATCAGCATTCGAAGACTTAGAGAAGATTCAACAAGAGCTCAAGTTGACTCTTAGTGATTTGAGTCTTAAAGATTGAAGGTGAAGAATTGTGGATCAATTGCATCAATCTTAAGGAAAATGGATTCGGATTGGTCAGGTACGTTTAACTAAATAATTTTGGTGATCCGAATACTTGTTATAGTGTAGAAACACTTGGTTGAATTTTTAATTGCATAAAAATCAAAAACTGGACATGGGACATGTTCAGGATCCGGATCAGACAATCCAATCCGGATCCCGAAGGGTGTTGGTTCATATGCAAATCCATTCCGGATCCAAGCCAATTCTGATCCGGATCTCGAACATTGGTTTTTGCTGAAATTCATGAACGATCCGGATCGGGCATTTCAATCCGGATCCCGAACCCCTGTTTTTCTGGAATTGCCTGACTTGCTACGATGATCCGGATCGCAGAAAATCCGATCCGGATCGCCGTCCTGAAAAATTCCAGATAAGATAAGTTTTTGATTCTTATCTCTTTCCAAAGGTTTCTAACCTATAAATAGACACTTAGGGTTTCTCAAGAACGTGGAAAAAATACCGAAAACACACGTGAGCAACCCTAGAGGCTAGGTTTTTACCGTTCTTCTTTTAAGCCTCTTTTAGGTCAATTCGACGGTTCTTCCAAGATCTATCTTTTGTCGAATTGATCTAATCTTTGCTTAGAGATTTTTCTACGGTTCTTCAATGATAATCTAAGCAAAGGATCACCATCGAAGCCAATATTCTTACCAGCTGAGTTTGCGTCGTGGATTCGACGTGGCATCGTGGATTCGGTGTGCTAAAGGCGTTTCGTGGATTCGAAACGTGTGCTCGTGGATTCGAGTGGCGTTCGTGGATTCGAACGTGTGCAGTGGACGTGCAATCGGTGGAGCGCAAGGTCCGAAGAATTTGAAGGAGGGGTTTGAGTCCGTGGAGTCGGTAATCACCTTGTTATTCTTCTTTTCTTAGTGGATTGTTATTGCGTGTTGGTCCCGTGGTTTTTCTCCTGGATTGGAGTTTCCACGTAAATCTCGGTGTGCTATTTTTATTTTCCGCATTGGTTTTTATTTTGCACTGAGATTTGATTTTTAAAATATTACACCTATTCACCCCCCTCTAGGTGTTTGATAGTACCTATTTAGATCCTTGTGGATCCTTAAAAACCAACAATTGGTATCAGAGCGGGTTTTAGGTTTATCTATCATGTCGGGTGAAAGTGGTAATATTTTTAGACCTCCTCTTTTTGATGGGACCAATTATGCATATTGGAAAGTGCGGATGAGAGCTTTTCTCATCTCAATTGATGAGCGTGTTTGGCAAACCGTTGAATACGGTTGGGTGCATCCTGTTGATGAAGTAGGAAATTCTACTACCCCAAAACCTCGCTCTAGATGGTCTAAAGAGGAAATCGAAAGATCTTCTTACAATGGGAAAGGTATGAACGCTTTATATAATTCTCTTTCCTCGACTGAGTTTACAAGAATTTCCGCGTGTGAAACCGCGAAGGAAATTTGGGATATTCTCAAAATTACACATGAGGGTACTAATCTTGTAAAAATTCAAAAGCTCCAGATGCTTACAAGTCAATTTGACTCTATTCATATGGAAGAGCATGAATTGTTTACAGATTATTACACTAGACTTCAAGATGTAATTAATACATGTGCTAATTTAGGAGAAAAGATCCCGGAGTCGAAAATTGTAAGAAAGATTCTTCGGACTCTTCCGGAACGGTTTAGGGCAAAGGTTACCGCCATTGAAACCGTTAGTCATCCGGATGAGATGAGTGTAGAGGAATTAGTAGGTGCTTTACAAACTTATGAGATGACTTTTCCTACTAATCAAATTTCTTCCAAGTCTTCTTCTAAGCTTACAGGTATTGCATTCAAATCAACAAAGGAAGAAGATGGCGAATCGAGTTCCGACGATGAAATCTCTTTTGCCGATTTTGAAGAACAATTGGCGCGGATCACAAAGAAATTTCGTCGGAAATTTTGGAAGAATCGAACCGATGGATCTTCATCCACGAAACCATCTAAAGGATCATCGGGTTCTAAATCCTCTAAACTCAAAGGCGTTGCAAAACCTTCTAAAGAAAAAGAAAAAGATGATTTCGAAGGAGAAATCCGATGTTATCGATGCAAAGGCTACGGCCATATTTCAACGGATTGTCCTTCTAAGAAATCATACAAAAAGAAGGCTTTGCAAGCAAAAACTTGGGACGATTCTAGTTTCGATGAATCGACCTCAAGTGAAGAGGAAAAAGAAAAAATTGTTGCTTTTCATGCCTCTCAAATTCCCTCTTCTAATTTGTGCTTATCATCTTTAGTCACTGACTCTATTCCTTTGATTTTGCATGAAACATCAACATCCGGAGGAGAGTCATCAAGTGAGGGGGAGTCGGACGAAGAAGAACTCGTTGAGGCATACCAACAACTTCTTGCGGATTCAAAGAGGATGGCCAAGCATATCAAGAAGTTGAGGAAGCAACGACTTGAAGTTCAAGACGAGAATCAAGCTTTAAAGATCAAACTTCATGATCTCGAGGAGGAACAAGGAAGGTTATTGGATAACAATAAATTCCTCCAAGAAAAGTTAAACCAATCGGAGACGAACGCAAAATCATATATGGACAAGATTGGTTTTCTAGAAAAGCAGTTTGAGGAAATTCATGTCACCAACCAAGCTTTGACCAAGCAAGTTCATCAACTTAAATCCGACATACAAAGGATTTCAACCGGTTCGAAGAAACTTGATTGTATGTCCGGATTAGGTCAAACAAGCAAGGTTGGTTTGGGATTTAAAAAGAACCAAACTGTGAAGGCTTCAAGTTCCACAATAAAATTGAAAGAAAGAACTTGTCACCTATGTGGACTTGAAGGACACTTGATGAAGAATTGCCCGAAAAAGAGAAAGAAAAATCCTTCGGCAACTTCATCTACGGAGCGGACTCAACGGAATCAAAATACACATCAAGTCAAAGGAGTTCACTCAACCCACCAAAGGTCCGAGCCACATCATCAATCATACAAGTGGATCATTGCGAGGCAAAGACCTAAGGTGGATCAACAGTCAAAGCGGACAACCCCCGGCCACAACGAATCAAGACAACCCAAAATCCAGCGATTTTGGATTCGGAAAGGTGATATCTTTCCTTGTCTTAAGTTCTAAATAGCTTATGACTGTATGTAATGCTTTGATTGGTTTTCCCTTCATATTTTTCTTAATCTTTGCATTACATGTTTTTCAATGCTCTTTGTTTTTATACTTTGTTTTTGAACAAAAGGGTTTTTATTGAACAAGTGCATTGAATAAAAAGGGCTTCACGTTCATTCACTCCAAATTAATTTATCAACTTTACTCCATAATCATAATCTTGAAGATACTTCATTATAGGAGTTTTTGATAGTTATAAGCATCAAATTTTAGAAATCATGTGTGATCTTTAGATGCTTAATCTATCTCGGTTGTGTGAATTCTTTGTGACAACACAAGTTGAGCATTGGTTATATTGACTTTAATTGCATCTTTTCACGCATTTAGAAATCTATTATGCTTTTGACATCATAATATTTCGATGTTGCAATGATCATTTATGTTAATTAATTCATCTTTTAAGTGATCAAAGTCAATTTCTCTCTCAATGATCTCTTGGTATAGTCATTATCTTATTTGACTATTTAGTCGAGTATGAATGCGAGATCAATTTTTGGTTGAATACCTTATATATTAAATAATTGATAGCCAATTGAGGGGGAGTCAAAGAAAAGTAAAATGCTCAAAAGATGTGGAAAGAGTTACATCCCAATGAGGAGTGTGAAAACTACCACCACATGGAGGAAAAAGATACCCCATGTATGCCAAGCAATTTTTTTTTTTAAAAAAAATGATGATGAAATGCATGTTGAAATACTTGACTCTGTCAAATTTCAAGGTTGGTATAAGGTGGGATTTTTAACGAAAGATGCTCAAAGAGCCACTCTCTTCAACAGATTGTCTAGATATATTATCTAACTTATCTGGGATTTCAAACATCTATTGATCTTGGTATTTCATTTTCTTTACCAAATTGATGATTTGATAAAGGCATTACGCATAAGATCATGTTAGATGTGATTGAAGTTGTTCAACTTTAAGGGTTTTAATTTTCATAAATTTTCGTTTCATTTTTGAGTATTTTTGATAGATTTGGTATAATCTATTTCTTGTTGCATGAAACGATGACTTTTGTTTAAAGTTGATGCGCTAAAGTGCTTACATACTTTTTCTGGTTTTTATGAAATTTTTCTAAATTATTCTGATGAAAGAAATTTGGATCACACACCTCAATCTCAAGAAAGGGTAGAATTCAAGATTGATGTCATTTGGAAATCTCCGTAAGTCATCTTTGTAAATCCGTTACATCTTGATAGAGTTTGGATCTCAAGATTATTTTTGATGACTTGTGTTTGATGAATATAACATGAAAAACTGTTTATAATGTTTTATCTTTATTTTTCATGATTTAGGAGTAAATCTTTTTAATTTTGTGAAATTAATTGGATTGAATGGCATCTGTGTGAATTCATCGTTTAAAGCACTTAAATTGATTTTTTGATGGAATACAAATCGGTATTTGAAAAGTTTTTAAAATTTGGATTTGTTTCAAGAATTTTTGTGATTTTTGCCTCTGGTACCGGTACGCAATCTGTGTTTTGTTATATACCGGAACTGAGCTTTTATCTCTCTTTCTCTATGAACTAATGTTGTTAGATTTCCTTTTGTCTAGTATGTTCACTTTTGACAATTTGTGACAAAAAGGGAAGAAGAAAAATGACGGAGATGAGATCATCGAGACGGAGATGAGATCATCGAGATAGGACAAACAAAAAAAAAGGGAGGAGAACAGAAAATAATGATCGTATCACAAAGGGGGAGAACATAGATGCTCAAGAAAGGGGGAGAACATGGAGAACATAGAGAACATGGAGAACATGTTAGAGATGCTCAAGATAGGGGGAGATAAAGAAAAGATTGAAAGAGCCGAAAAACAAAAGAACCAAAAAGACGAATCAAATGTAGGATTTTAATTTCTAACGACTAACGTTTGATTTTGTTTGGAGTTTTGTTTTTGCAGGAATTACATCACTTGAAGACTCCAAGTCCTAAGTCATAGAGTATGTTCTAGGACTGTGTTTGGTTCAAATGTATTTTGTATTTATTGGATCTTTCACGCAAAGAAAATCAATGTTTTGGTGATAACATTGAATTTCGATTTTTTGGTTTAAGATGAGTGACTTGAGCGTTTTTATGTATTTTTGGGTTTTGTCACGAAATTGCCAAAGGGGGAGATTGTTACGGCATTTTGGTGTTGGCATATTTCGTGAGTCAAGTCAGTAAGTTGAGTCGGAGTCTTGAAGTGGTCAAATTGTCAATCAGCATTCGAAGACTTAGAGAAGATTCAACAAGAGCTCAAGTTGACACTCAGTGTTTGAGTCTTGAAGATTGAAGGTGAAGAATTGTGGATCAATTACATCAATCTTAAGGAAAATGGATTCGGATTGGTCAGGTACGTTTAACTAAATAATTTTGGTGATCCGAATACTTGTTATAGTGTAGAAACACTTGGTTGAATTTTTAATTGCATAAAAATCAAAAACTGGACATGGGACATGTTCAGGATCCGGATCAGACAATCCAATCCGGATCCCGAAGGGTGTTGGTTCATATGCAAATCCAATCCGGATCCAAGCCAATTCTGATCCGGATCCCGAACATTGGTTTTTGCTGAAATTCATGAACGATCCGGATCGGGCATTTCAATCCGGATCCCGAACCCCTGTTTTTCTGGAATTGCCTGACTTGCTACGATGATCCGGATCGCAGAAAATCCGATCCGGATCGCCGTCCTGAAAAATTCCAGATAAGGTAAGTTTTTGATTCTTATCTCTTTCCAAAGGTTTCTAACCTATAAATAGACACTTAGGGTTTCTCAAGAACGTGGGAAAAATACCGAAAACACACGTGAGCAACCCTAGAGGCTAGGTTTTTACCGTTCTTCTTTTAAGCCTCTTTTAGGTCAATTCGACGGTTCTTCCAAGATCTATCTTTTGTCGAATTGATCTAAACTTTGCTTAGAAATTATTTCTACGGTTCTTCAATGATAATCTAAGCAAAGGATCACCATCGAAGCCAATATTCTTACCGGCTGAGTTTGCGTCGTGGATTCGACGTGGCATCGTGGATTCGGTGTGCTAAAGGCGTTTCGTGGATTCGAAACGTGTGCTCGTGGATTCGAGTGGCGTTCGTGGATTCGAACGTGTGCAGTGGACGTGCAATCGGTGGAGCGCAAGGTCCGAAGAATTTGAAGGAGGGGTTTGAGTCCGTGGAGTCGGTAATCACCTTGTTATTCTTCCTTTTCTTAGTGGATTGTTATTGCGTGTTGGTCCCGTGGTTTTTCTCCTGGATTGGAGTTTCCACGTAAATCTCGGTGTGCTATTTTTTATTTTCCGCATTGGTTTTTATTTTGCACTGAGATTTGATTTTTAAAATATTACACCTATTCACCCCCCCTCTAGGTGTTTGATAGTACCTATTTAGATCCTTGTGGATCCTTAAAAACCAACATAAGAAGTATTCGAATCACCAAAAATATTTAGTTAAACGTACCTGATCCTTTTGAATTCTTCTCTCTTGAGATTGAGGTATATGGTCCAAACTTCTTCTTCTTCAATCTTCGAGACTTAACCATTTTCACAAAATACGCCAACACAAATTCCGTAACAATCTCCCCCTTTTGCGGTTTCGTGATAAAACACAAATCCACTCAAGAAAATTCAAAAAGATATTTTTGTTGCTATCACCATATAACAAAAATTTACAATGGAGATCCAAATAAAGATAAATACATGAGATAAACTCCTAAAACAGACTCTAGACTTAGACATCTGTACTCTCTGCAAAAAGGAAGCATTCTTGACAAACGAGATCGTTAGATATCTCAAAAATTTTAGCATATAAAACCAAACACAGAGATAGAGTTTATACTCACCATGACATTTATAAATTCAGATATGTAATAAGATCATCATCAGAAATTGACATATCTTCTAAACAATAGAAATCCAAATGTCATAGAAATTGTTAGTCAATATCAACTTGTTAGTTATATTACATGCCCAAATAGTTAGTCGAATAGTTAGTTGAGGCATGCATCAAAACACAATATAAAACCAAAGTTGAAGTTGAAGTTGAAGTCATAATTACCTTATAGTTCAAAGTTCACAACTATTAGTCGATCATTATTATACTTACCTTATAGTTCAAAGTTCACAACTATCAGTCGATCATTGTTATCATTGTTTGTTCTCTCTCTCTCCCCCCCTTTTTGTCACAGAATGAAGCTAAAATTACAAAATAAACGGAGAGTTAAAAGTTTAAACAAGAAGAACCTGAGAACTAAACAAAGAAAAACTGAAAAACCTGCAAAAGAAAAGAAAGTAAAAAAAATCAATTATCGGAGTCTGAATCCTCTGAGGTACTGCATCCCATTTTTGAAAACATCTTTTTCATCAATTTCTTCATCGAAGAGACCTTCTTGGTCAAGGTGATCTGGGATGCTGTAATGATTTCAAGTTCCTCTGAAATTCTCTTCTGCTCTTTCGTAATCTTCTCTTGTTCAAAAGATAAGCGCTGTTGCTGCTTATAAATTGATATGACCGACGCTTCATCATCTGGTGCGGGTGCTTGCCGTGACGGAGATGCAGAAGTGCCGACGCAGGGTTTCTTTCCGCATGAAGGAGTCGGAGTGACATGAGGCAGCTTGTGAAGGGACTTAACAATGGTGGATTCATTGATCATGCCTAAGCAATGTTGATACGATGTTGAACTGTTATCAATCTGAAACTTTTTCAAGATCCTCATAATGATCAAAGGAAAAGGAAGTCTTTCGGTAGGATGGGGATGCTCAACGTATCTAGTCATCCTATTCCAAATAATGTATGGGATATTCATGTTTAATCCCAATGCCTCTGATGGATGTCCTAGGAGATATAAAAACAACATTCGATCCCATCTTACAACCTTCGTTTGCATGTTTGGAAGAATGTTATAACATGTGATGAAGTTGAGAAACCGGTATTCAAGACGGAGTTGTTTGGACTTGACAGATTTCTTCGTTGATTCAGTGCCTTCCAAACATATTCCCTTTATAACTGTTTGCCACATAGTTGTCACGCCCCGGGGTCGAAACTGCGACCCGAGCTCGCCAACAGATCCGCCACCTATGCCAACCTGCATAGGCGAAGCGTTCTACCTGCAAGAAAAGTACTACAGCTAAACAAGATATCAGAGCTATAAATAAATATCTGCTGTATAACTAAAATCAATCACTGTACAACTGGAAATAATACAAGAAGTCCGTCTCCCAAAAATAATAATAATACAATATCCTCATATACAAGCTCTAAACTCAACCGGGAGGTATCTCCAATAAATACAATAGTGTACAGTCTCTCGATACATAATATATCCTCACTACATCAGTCTCTCAAAAGAGGGAAAGTAAAACAACTAATCTGCTGAAGATCTCCTCTGAAGGGGTACCGCTACTCTCCAACGATGGGTAGGGATCTAGCACGCGACTCCCTCGCCTCGAACAACAACCGCAGAATCCGCGACACCCGCTAAGACTCTGCAAAACAAAGGAGAGAAAAGAAGGGGAGGGGAAGAACCCCCAACGGGTGTGAGAACTACACCTAAAAAGGGAGTCCTCAGTGGGTACCTCCACCAGGCCCGACGATCTGCCCACTAAGTCCGCTAAAGGCATAAGATAACCAAAGCAGTAAAGACTGTAATAGAAAAGCTGGAGACTCTCAACAGCTACCATGCCTCTATCTAAATGCTCAAATGGGGAGAAACTCTGATAAAGATATGCAACACTCGCACACAAGGTGCTCAATCGACCCAATCGAGCTGACTGCCACATCGGGTCAAGTCAAACCTGCGCCCACCTACAACCACCTCCCGCTGACGGGAAGGAATTACGTAGGGCGTCCAAACGGACTAACTCGCTATCGAGTAGTGGCTTATGCAGGCTATAGTCAAAATCCACGCTCTCTCTCAGAACGGATAAGCTCAAGATCACCAAACCTCTCGCACAACGGTCAACAACTCACCAAGACCACGGGACCACCGTCAATCCCCAAACGGTTCCCAACAACACTAGCACTGGTCTAAACACAACTACTAGACCCCACTCGGTCCCCCTGACACGAGTGTAACAATAAGAGTAACTGACCGACTAAACCCAATCAAATAAATCGGCATAAAACCTGGTACTGCCTTCTCTGCTGTCAAACTCAAAAACTCGACTGCGGGAATGCTGACCGACTGCTGACTGGTACGATCGCATCCCAAAATAAGTAACAGACCGGCTCCTGACCGGCACGGTCTCACACACTCCGGAGTGGCACTCGAGGGGAGCGACCCACACGAGTAAAATATCTCAGTAACCAGTATCGTAATATAGCAGGACTGGATCACGACTCTGATCTAAGTGGGAAAGCCCAACCACTAAAGAAAGCCTCGGTCCTTAATCAGATGCAAAAATACTCAAATAGTGGGAAACTCCGTCCACTAGAGAAACCAGATACCCAATCTGGTGCATAAATAAATATTCGGTCAACCGCCCAATATCCGCGGTTGCCGCAATACCCTGCCATCTATAATCAAGTCCTATAACCGACCTCCGGTCAACCGCCCAAAGTCCGCGGTCACCGCGAAACCCTGCCAACCTCAATCCAGCACAACCCGTCCCTGACACCAATGTCCCGGCTACATTACCCCAGACCACTGCTCGCACCCGAGCAACACAGACCACCTGACTAACAACAAAGGAGAAAAGAAAAGCATGGTTTCTCCTAAGTCAAGTTCCAATAAGTAGTGTAGCAGTAAAAGGTGGCCTAACTACATGTCCATACAAGCATGCATTTGTCCTCAAGAAAGAAATAAGAAAGTAAACCACATGCCTACACCTGCTCATAGTCCTCGATCATAATAACTCCTCAGAGTGAAAATCCGCACATATCTACAAAATCCTGTCCCAATGCATAAACCAACCACATGAAAGGCTATGTGCTAACATGGCATGTTACATGATCTCATAGGGTAGCATTATCCTTGGTAAGCTTATACTATTCACCAACATAGGCATCCAAATCATGCAAGTCCTCAGTATACCTCATAAATACTATTCTTGCAGTTAATATACAATTATCATTATCAAGCTTACCTACCTTATAAACATAAACCATGTACCCTAAACATGCATGCATTCTAAAATACAGAATTAGAGAACCGTCCACCGGTTCTGGAAACAAAGCACCCACCTGAAACGCTTTCCGCAGGCAAAGCTGAAGTCGGTGAAGTGTATACACGCTCACAATCCAAAATCTGTCGAAACTGCACCCTCGGTACAGGTCGCGCAAGCCTCAGCTCCAAACAGCTGAAAATACCCCAAAATCAAAGTCTCCAGATCCAACGGGTCCAACGACACTTGCAAACACCCCTGGGTACAACAATAAGGTCCAACATTACACTTAATCCAAAATATTCCAAGTATACACAATCTACGAAAAACAGCCTCAAATATGTGAAATTTTCACCTGCAGAATGGACTCGAAAAATCCAACAAAAACACTGTCGCATTCCTCGTGTCGATACCTTCGAAACGAGTACCTGAACGTCAAATTTCGAGCCCCGTAGGCCGAGTTACAAATTCCACAACACAGGGCGCTCACAAACACACAACCATACATCTGTATTTCCATGCACAGATAAAGGGAGAAAAATATACCTTCGGGCAAGCCTCAGAAAAATCCAATAAAAATACGGCAATAATCCTCGTGTCGAGTAGATGAAAAAAGTGTGTAAGCACGTCTCCATCCGATGCCCGGATGCGGAGATAAAAATCCGGCAAGGTGTCGCTGTCCAGAAATTCCATTAGAAAAATGGAGTCCCAGTAGGCATAGAAAAACTCCTCAAAAAGCGCGAAACTAGGGGAAGGAGAAAATACCAAGATCGTAGCTCTGTCTGTCACGGATCCAACGGCGCAAGAATCACCTGAAACGGAGGTCGGAGTAGGCCGGGGGAGCTCTCGCACCGAAACGCTACGAAAGGGAACTCCGACGAAGGAACGTCGCGCCGCGCCGAAGAAAATGGAAACCTCGAAGTGCATGCCACCAAAAATTCAGGGAATCCACAGATGGAAGCAGCTCAGGGAGAGGAAGAAAGTTGCTGAGGGTCGCACTGCCAAAATCCGCGCGGAGAAGGAGCTATCAGGGTTGGAACAAGGGCATTTATATAGGCTAGGAAAACATTTGGATTAATACCCAACAGGTCCTTGTTTTCGGGCGCCCGAAACTTTCGGGCGCCGAAAACCGGGTGTATAGACCCGTCCAACCAGCGCCCGGAATGCACTGGGTGCACCACGTCAGCGCGCAACAGGAAACAGCAAAGACCGCCAACCACAGTGATCCGGGACGATCTAAATTCTGGATAAGTTTCAACCATTGAGAATAGGGAGAGGCGGTTACAACTACTCCGGATAAGTCTCAATCATTGAGGATAATGTCGCGCCCCGGGGTCGAAACTGCGACCCGGCTCGCTAACAGATCCGCCATCTGTACGGAAACTGCCGTACAGACGAAGCGTCTAACCTGCAAAAGATAGAACTACAGCTATACAGATATCAGAGCGGGTAATAAAAGCTGTAATATAAAATCACACTACTAAAAGCTAAACATAAAAACAAGTCTATCTCCCGAATACAAGATGATACAAATAGCCAACAACCTATACAATATCTACCAAAACCACAGGGGAGATAGCTAAGACTAGAAAATCAATACATGATCAACTCCCACAGTCCGGGATGGTACATCTACCTCACTCTAAAGTAATAATGCTGGTAGGGAACTATCACGCGACTCCCTGTCCTCGGTCCGTCAAGCCAGCTCGGCAGGAGCGGAAGAAAGACTCAGCAACCTGTCACCGACAGAGGGTGTGAGAACTACATCCTATAGTAGTTCTCAGTGGGTACCGTCTCCAAGAACCACGGTCTGCCCACTAAGTCTACTAGAGGCATAAGATAACAGAATGAGACTGAAATAATGAAAGGAAAAGCTGGAAAATATCTACAGCTATCATGCCTCTATCTACTATGCTCAACGAGAAAGAACACAGATGATGGTATGCATCCACTCAATACTGACACTATGTCATAAGTACTATGCTCAAAGGTATAACCGAACCATGACACATGATATGCATACTCTCTCACATAACACCCAATCTCTATGACTGCCACATAGGGTCCAGTCAAGCCTGCGCCTGTCGACTAGGATCGCACCTACCCACTACCACACATCCACATGAGGACGGGATTTACGTGGGGCGTCCTGTCCGACTATCTCAAGCGAACTCTAGTGTATCAACTAGTCGCATCATCGCAGCCTCGTCAGGCTCGGTATCATCATCGCACCCGGGGCGTAGCTCGAGGGGAGCGACCCCACCGAACTCAAGTAACTCAAGTATCTCATAACTGGCAAAAAGCCAGGCTCAGCAGGCTATAGTCCACGATCAAACCGATCGGTATCTCGATGCTCAAAGCACAACTCAGTCGGAGAACCCTCCACGACTCAACCTCACAACACAACTCACTCAAGAAGGTACTACACAGCTGGGACCGCCGTCACTCCATACGGCTCCCACAACGACACCCCACTCATAGACGAGCAGAGCCGACTGACGCGGCAAGGTCCGAGAATCCCGATAGACCGGTGCCTAGAACCCCAATCAAACAAGAACAGACTCTAGGCTCAGCCTATCGAAGTTCTCGATCCTTTACCGTTCAGGGATTCGGCCCCTCTCGGTTAAAGTGGGCAACTATCTCAACTCAAACTCATAACTCACGGCTGGAGATGCTCCACAGCTAGAACTGCACAGAGTCCGAAAACCCCGGGAGTCTACTACCTACGACCCCAATCAAACAAGAACCGGCTATAGGTGTCGCCTCCCGTTGTTTTCGGCCCAAGACGAAATCAGCCCTTAGAACCCAGATCCCCCGCCCTGGCGGATGAGGGAATTTAGTAAAAAGATGACCTTTATAAAGAAATATCATTTCTCCTCAACCCCCTTGGGGTGAGGGTAAAATTTACCCTTTTGAAAACTATCTTAAATTGAGAAAAACCAGCTTTTATGGATTTTAGTTCTTGAGAAAATCAGTTGAAAACGAGTTTGTTTCCCGAACTCCCAAGGGTGACACCTTCGCCCAATCAAACAAGAACAAGCTCCGGCGACCCTTAGGAATACGGAAGAAAAACACTGGTATACCAAAATCATGAGAGTTCAAAAGCATTCTGGGTTCAAGGTCCTGATAGCATACGTACTCCACGATCACAACGTGGTAGTAACGAGAAAACGACGTCACAACTAGAAACCCGGGACCACCGTTTACTCTAAACGGTTCCCAAACCACCAACACTGGCCTAACACAGCCACCAGACCCCACTCAGCCCCCAGGCCCGAGTGAAACACCCATCCCACAAAAATCTGACCGCTCGGCCCACTACCCGGGCGAGGAACTCTATGTCCAGAAGGAAATGCCATGTGTGGGGATGTCTAAAGCACAAAAGAACCTAGCCCAGATTAAGGTTCTCTATTGGTCTGGTTGAACACATGCAACATATGACGGGGGTGCTAGTCAAGTTCCAAGAAAACACTTAAACTAGCATGCAAATCCTATTATAATAGAATTAGAAGGAAGTCCGAAGACTTGGAGAGAAAAACCAACCCACCTCAGTTCGCCCCCAATTGCTTGTCGACACTTGCAATTGGGCTCAGTGGGCTTACCTTGCCTCCACGAGGTCCGCACGAAACCCGAAGTACGATGCCGGAACCCGCACGCAAAATGGAGTCACAAGGTCGCATCCCAGTCAGATGCTAAAACTACACTGCAAACTGACAGGAAAGAAGAAATCGCAAAATCAGTCAAAACGGTCGAAAACCAAGCATCCAGCGACGAAAAACAGCCTCCATTAGCAAAAAACAGCGCGCGGCGCGAAAACAGCCCTTCATCGGCGAAAAACAGCGCGCGGCGCGAAAAACAGCCTTCATCGGCGAAAAACAGCCTCCGTCGGCGAAAAACAGACTCCGACGGCGAAAACAGCGGTCGACGGCGAAAAACAGCGGTCGACGGCGAAAAACAGCTCGCGGCGGCGAAAACAGCGGTCGACGGCGAAAAACAGCTCGCGGCGGCGAAAACAGCGGTCGACGGCGAAAAACAGCGGTCGACGGCGAAAAACAGCTCGCGGCGGCGAAAACAGCGGTCGACGGCGAAAAACAGCGGTCGACGGCGAAAAACAGCTCGCGGCGGCGAAAACAGTGGTCGACGGCGAAAAACAGCTGTCGACGGCAAAAAACAGCTCGCGGCGGCGAAAACAGCGGTCGCCGGCGAAAAACAGCTCGCGGCGGCGAAAAACGGCCACCGACGGTGAAAAATCGGCCTCCGTCGGCGAAAAACGGCCTCCGTCGGCGAAAAAACGGGGCCGGCACGCAAACCGAGGCGTCGACGAAGTCCCGGGGCACGCCGAGCGACGAAGACAGCGGACGCGCGGCCCAAGGAACCGGCCGCGAGGAGCAGGGGCCCACCGCGCGGTGCCGGAGCGCGCCGCGCGGCGCCCCTGCGGCGCTGCGCGTGGCGCCCAGCGGTGCTGCGCGCGCCCGCGCGCAGCCCGCCGCGCGCGCGGCCCGCTGCGCGCAGCGCCCAGCGCTGCGCACGGCAGTGCGCGCCCGCGCAGGCGCGCGCGCGCGCGCGCGCGCGCGCGTGCCCGCGGGCGTCCCGCGCGGCCCACGCGCGGCCCACGCGCGGCCCGGGGCCCCGCGCGCGGCCCTGCCGCGCGCGGCCGCCGGCGACGCCAAAAAATTAAAAAAATTCAAAAAAATTAAAATAAATTTTAAAAATTTAATTTAATTTTATAAATCGATTTACAACCTCTTTTAACTCCAAAATTTTTTCCAAAAATTCTCAAAGCTCCAATTATATCCCAAAAATTCATTTTTAGCTCTAAAAACCCAACAAAATTTCCAAAGCTCTAGTAAAATACCCAAAATCCCTTTCTTGCTCTTTTAAAACAAAACCAACTAATTCCAAAGCTCAAATTAAAAATCCAAAAATCCCAATCAATAAATCAAGCTCTTTGATAAAAACCCAAGCTCAATTAATTAAGAGAAAAACCCAAAAAGCTAACCTCCACAAGCAAAAACTCCAAATCCACCTTGTTCCTCTTCATCTCCTTCATCTTCTTCTTCTTCTCTCTTTCTTTCCTTTCTTTCACTCTTTTCCTTTCTTTCTTTCTTTCTTTTCCTTTCTTCCCTGCTACATAGGGAGATGGGGTTGGGGATGATGGTGACGAGGCATCAAGAGGTATGGTCACCTCCTTTAAAAGCTACCAGCTTAGCTTAATTGACCCAAAGACTTAATTTGGGTTAATTAAGCTAAGCAAGGGATTAATTTAGAAAAACAAAATACCACTCACCTCTAATCCACAACCCCCAACCCACCTCCACTGCCACCCAACAAAGAGCACAATTAATTAGCAAAACTAATTAATTAAAACATTTAAATAATCCAAAAAGACCCTCTTCAACTCACTTTTTGCCTTCGGGCCTTCCGCCGCCGTCCGGAACCTCCCGAACTCCGCTGTAAATCGAAAGTACACGTGTCCACAGTTTTTTCTCTTCAAAAAGCTCATCCGTTGAGTCAGGGTGCTCAATTCAAAAACCGGCTCCGAAACTGTCAGTTCCGACTCACTTTTTACCTCCGGATCCTCCGCGTCAGTCCGGAACCTCCCGAACTTCGCTGTAAACTGAATATATACCTGTTCCAAGTGTTTCCGAATTTCCGGCACTCCACTGTGAAGTCGGTAATTCCAAATCTCATCCTCAATCGGCATACAAAGCCCGGAAAAATCCCGAATCGAGCTGGAGCTTCTGCGTTGATCCAAATCAACCCGGCATCAACTGTAAACTCAGATGCAACATGTCCGAGGCAATCTCACCACTCCAGGCCATCATATGTGGTCGGCGCGCTGTCCGAAGTCCCAGTACTCTACACTCTCCCCTCCTTCAAAAGGTTTCGTCCTCGAAACCCAAAACACACCCCCTACCACCAGAAACCTACCTCAGGAACCTCATCAACCCCAACTCTCGATTTGAAAAGCAGCCGAAAATTGCGAAAAGTCCGAAAATTCCAAAAGACCGATGGCGTCACCCCAATCAAACAAGAACAGGTTCCGGCATCGCCTCCATTTCTGGAGTAGTCATTCGAAATTTTCATCCCGTTCGCCAGTTCCGGTGTTAAAACTAGAAAACAAGGAGAGAGGTGTTGACGCTGTCCCCGCTGTGGCTGCAATCCAAAACTACACTTCATCCACTCAAACCATGCAGGGGGGTGCAAAAACTCCAGTCTCAACCACTAGGAAGGGGGTGTCACATCTGGTACCAAGCGACCCGCTATCCTGGCGCCCTCCAAATGGGCAGCCCAACTCATCCTCTCGATGTGGGTGGTCGTCGCCCTGGCTGCCGCGACGTCGTGGCCTCATCTGGCTGGCGGTAAGTCGGAGGTGCTCCTTCTTCCGAAAGAGGTAGCGGGGGTGCTGTTGCAAGCGGCATCACTGTAAGTACTGCTCGAGGGCATGCTGCCTGAAAATGACCAGTCTGTCCACACGAAAAGCATCGCCCCTGCCTATAGTCACACTGCTGCACTGCATGTGGCCCACCGCAGATGACACACTCATCCTGATACTGCTGCTGGTGCCTCGGCTGTGGGGGACCTCCTGATCTCCGTCTCCTCTGAAATCCTCGGCCTTCAGACTGGGGTTGTGACGGCCTCGTGGGTCTCCATCTACTCGTCTGTCCAAAATCAGGCGGTACTGAATGCCTCTCCCCGGAGCTGGTCCCTGGCGCTCCGTCCCTCTCTGACATAACCGCTGTGCCTCGGGAAACCCACCGAGCACGCTCAATGGCCGCATCCAAAGTCGGTGACCGGTGCGAGTGTACAAGATGATAAATATCCTGGTGCAGTCCTCTCTCAAACAAATCCACCCTCTGGGCCTCATCTGGGGCGACATGTGGTACACTGTTCAGCAATCGCTGAAACTCCCGAATATACTCCTGAATAGGTCGATCACCCTGCTGCAATCGTCGAAGATCCCCTTCTAGTTTCTGCTTTGCACTATCGGGAAAATAGGCCCCGCGTAGCAAAGCCCGAAACTCTGGCCACGTCATCAACGGAACTCCTGGCGGTCCAACTGGGCGAACTCGACGCCACCAAATCTCGGCGTCCTTTTCCAAATAGTGCGCCCCCAAATGTACCTGGTGCTCATCCTTGATGAAGAGGTTCTCAAATAATTTCTCCATTGCCGCGATCCAATTCTCAACATCCCACGGCTCTGAACTCTGCCCTGAAAATCGCGGGGGATGGAACTGGTTGATATAAGCTAGCCTGTCGATGAGCTCTCTTTGCTCTGCCTCTGTCAAAGGAGCGATCTGTGACGGGGTCGACGAAGTCGCTGCTGGGGGCGCTGCTGAAGATGTCCTCTGCTCAAACAGTCTCATCAACCGATCCATATTTTCTTCTTGGAGCTTGGCTGCCTCTACCAGGTGCCTGACTGCTTCTTCCTGGCGCCTGATTCTCTCTTCCTGTTCAGTGTGCTCAGCCCCTTGCCGCTCGGGCTCCTCGTCCAAGGTCGAACGCCCTCTCGTCGCGGCGCGACGTCTCGGCGGCATCGCAGATAACTGCAACAAATACAAACGTCAGGACATAATAACCAAACGACCCAATCCAGCGAGAGTCTAGAACTTGTTATCCTTCCAAAAGTATTATGTTGTCTGCAGCCAACATAATCACTTTGAGCGAATAACAAGCAAAATCACTCATCCCATCCCTTGGGAGAGGTAAAAACTCAATCAGGACTCTCGCTAAAAATCACGACTCTCACTTAGTCATCCTAATGTCCAACCACAATAGCCTAGGGTTTCCAAGTCCTCAACGACCTACAACCTAGGCTCTGATACCACCTAAATCTGTCGCGCCCCGGGGTCGAAACTGCGACCCGGCTCGCTAACAGATCCGCCATCTGTACGGAAACTGCCGTACAGACGAAGCGTCTAACCTGCAAAAGATAGAACTACAGCTATACAGATATCAGAGCGGGTAATAAAAGCTGTAATATAAAATCACACTACTAAAAGCTGAACATAAAAACAAGTCTATCTCCCGAATACAAGATGATACAAATAGCCAACAACCTATACAATATCTACCAAAACCACAGGGGAGATAGCTAAGACTAGAAAATCAATACATGATCAACTCCCACAGTCCGGGATGGTACATCTACCTCACTCTAAAGTAATAATGCTGGTAGGGAACTATCACGCGACTCCCTGTCCTCGGTCCGTCAAGCCAGCTCGGCAGGAACGGAAGAAAGCCTCAGCAACCTGTCACCGACAGAGGGTGTGAGAACTACATCCTACAGTAGTTCTCAGTGGGTACCGTCTCCAAGAACCACGGTCTGCCCACTAAGTCTACTAGAGGCATAAGATAATAGAATGAGACTGAAATAATGAAAGGAAAAGCTGGAAAATATCTACAGCTATCATGCCTCTATCTACTATGCTCAACGAGAAAGAACACAGATGATGGTATGCATCCACTCAATACTGACACTATGTCATAAGTACTATGCTCGAAGGTATAACCGAACCATGACACATGATATGCATACTCTCTCACATAACACCCAATCTCTATGACTGCCACATAGGGTCTAGTCAAGCCTGCGCCTGTCGACTAGGATCGCACCTACCCACTACCACACATCCACATGAGGACGGATTTACGTGGGGCGTCCTGTCCGACTATCTCAAGCGAACTCTAGTGTATCAACTAGTCGCATCATCGCAGCCTCGTCAGGCTCGGTATCATCATCGCACCCGGGGCGTAGCTCGAGGGGAGCGACCCCACCGAACTCAAGTAACTCAAGTATCTCATAACTGGCAAAAAGCCAGGCTCAGCAGGCTATAGTCCACGATCAAACCGATCGGTATCTCGATGCTCAAAGCACAACTCAGTCGGAGAACCCTCCACGACTCAACCTCACAACACAACTCACTCAAGAAGGTACTACACAGCTGGGACCGCCGTCACTCCATACGGCTCCCACAACGACACCCCACTCATAGACGAGCAGAGCCGACTGACGCGGCAAGGTCCGAGAATCCCGATAGACCGGTGCCTAGAACCCCAATCAAACAAGAACAGACTCTAGGCTCAGCCTATCGAAGTTCTCGATCCTTTACCGTTCAGGGATTCGGCCCCTCTCGGTTAAAGTGGGCAACTATCTCAACTCAAACTCATAACTCACGGCTGGAGATGCTCCACAGCTAGAACTGCACAGAGTCCGAAAACCCCGGGAGTCTACTACCTACGACCCCAATCAAACAAGAACCGGCTATAGGTGTCGCCTCCCGTTGTTTTCGGCCCAAGACGAAATCAGCCCTTAGAACCCAGATCCCCCGCCCTGGCGGATGAGGGAATTTAGTAAAAAGATGACCTTTATAAAGAAATATTATTTCTCCTCAACCCCCTTGGGGTGAGGGTAAAATTTATCCTTTTGAAAACTATCTTAAATTGAGAAAAACCAGCTTTTATGGATTTTAGTTCTTGAGAAAATCAGTTGAAAACGAGTTTGTTTCCCGAACTCCCAAGGGTGACACCTTCGCCCAATCAAACAAGAACAAGCTCCGGCGACCCTTAGGAATACGGAAGAAAAACACTGGTATACCAAAATCATGAGAGTTCAAAAGCATTCTGGGTTCAAGGTCCTGATAGCATACGTACTCCACGATCACAACGTGGTAGTAACGAGAAAACGACATCACAACTAGAAACCCGGGACCACCGTTTACTCTAAACGGTTCCCAAACCACCAACACTGGCCTAACACAGCCACCAGACCCCACTCAGCCCCCAGGCCTGAGTGAAACACCCATCCCACAAAAATCTGACCGCTCGGCCCACTACCCGGGCGAGGAACTCTATGTCCAGAAGGAAATGCATGTGTGGGGATGTCTAAAGCACAAAAGAACCTAGCCCAGATTAAGGTTCTCTATTGGTCTGGTTGAACACATGCAACATATGACGGGGGTGCTAGTCAAGTTCCAAGAAAACACTTAAACTAGCATGCAAATCCTATTATAATAGAATTAGAAGGAAGTCCGAAGACTTGGAGAGAAAAACCAACCCACATCAGTTCGCCCCCAATTGCTTGTCGACACTTGCAATTGGGCCCAGCGGGCTTACCTTGCCTCCACGAAAAACAGCTGTCGACGGCAAAAAACAGCTTGCGGCGGCGAAAACAGCGGTCGACGGCGAAAAACAGCTCGCGGCGGCGAAAAACGGCCTCCGACGGCGAAAAAACGGCCTCCGTCGGCGAAAAACGGCCTCCGTCGGCGAAAAACAGCATCCGACGGCGAAAAAACGGCCTCCGTCGGCGAAAAACAGCATCCGACGGCGAAACCGGCCTCCGTCGGCGGAAAAACGGGGCCGGCACGCAAACCGAGGCGTCGACGAAGTCCCGGGGCACGCCGAGCGTCGACGACGGCGGACGCGCGGCCCAAGGAACCGGCCGCGAGGAGCAGGGGCCCGCCGCGCGGTGCCGGAGCGCGCCGCGCGGTGCCCCTGCGGTGCTGCGCGCGGCGCTGCGCGCGCCCGCGCGCAGCCCGCCGCGCAGGCGGCCCGCTGCGCGCAGCGCCAAGCGCTGCGCGCGGCGGTGCGCGCCCGCGCAGGCGCGCGCGCGCGTGGGCCCGCGCGCGGTCCGCGCGGCCCACGCGCGCCCGGGGCCCCGCGCGCGGCCCTGCCGCGCCCGTGCCGGCGCGCGCGCCCGCGCGCGGCCAGGCAGCGCCGCGCGCGGCCGCCGGCGACGCCAAAAAATTAAAAAAATTCAAAAAAATTAAAATAAATTTTAAAATTTTAATTTAATTTTATAATTCGATTTACAACCTCTTTTAACTCCAAAATTTTTTCCAAAAATTCTCAAAGCTCCAATTATATCCCAAAAATTCATTTTTAGCTCTAAAAACCCAACAAAATTTCCAAAGCTCTAGTAAAATACACAAAATCCCTTTCTTGCTCTTTTAAAACAAAACCAACTAATTCCAAAGCTCAAATTAAAAATCCAAAAATCCCAATCAATAAATCAAGCTCTTTGTGTCACGCCCCCGGGGGTTTTTGAGTCAATCAAAGCGGAAAATTGCGTGTTTTTTTTTTCTTAATATGGTAACATAAACCTCATCCCCGGTGCGTGCCAGACCGCCACATATACAAATTCTCTCCGCCAACGGACAGAGTCTCCTTTGTATATGCACGGCGTCTCATTTACGGTATGCGTTTCATTTACATCAACATCCATCAACCATCAACATATAATCTTTAACCACACAGTCACAGTCTACAAGTACGAAAGTGAAAAGATATTTCATCACATTAAGAGGAATCTACAAGTTTGCAAACGGTGTCTACTCGACACCCATTTTTTTAAAAACATCTACACATTCACAGTAAGGCGGCTACATCATTTTGAAAGGATAAATCCACAGGTTTTCAAAGCAGTGCCCACACGACACTTTGTTTTGGAAAACATTTTCGAAACCCTTTTCGTTCAGTGTAAAACGTGCCGCACATAAATCATTAAGAATCATTATCAAGATCACATCACTAAAACAATCTCTCAATCCAACATCCACAACATTCCACTATCAAGCAATTGAGAACTTAAACTTAGATAAAAGGAGATGAGATAACCCAAGCAAGAATAACGGAATAAACCTTATCCAGCTAATATTCTTTAATCGCTGCCTCACCATCGTTCCGACTACTACACCTAGTCAAACCTGTCACGGAGTGGGTAGAGTCAGTGACAAACAAAGTAGATGTCTAAATATCAACAAGGAATAAAGAGCAAACCGATTACACCGGAACCTTTCGCTAAAACCCTGTGCATAAATAAGCTGGGCACCAACCCCAGATTTGCCAATTAAGCTGGGCACCAACCCCAGAGTACCTGTCGGAGAGACTAAAGTCCCCCCTCGTGCACAATCACCTCTTTGATGCTTTTACCCCTTTCGCGGTGCTGATGTGCTATTTTCAGCTGGCGCGAAGAGGTCCTCACGGCTCCCACTCCTTTGTGAGGCACACGGGTCAAAAAGACCACTCTTCCGGAAAAGTACACCCATGCGGAGGCCAATCCGCCTGTGTACGTGCAGCATCCGAAACCGGATTTGCCGAGATCGGCGTGTAGTGAGCCCCGCGACCGCAGCCGCTTCAATTGTTAGATAAAAATATAATTATGCGAAAGGTTAAACTGTCCATCTACTTTGTTAGGTAAATTGAGAGCATTTTTAATGACGATAGATGCACTTACTGCACTTGTTGCACTTATAGCAACCGTACCCACCTGGTTGAAGATATACGACCGCGCCCGCGACCCTCACAAGCCAATCGGAGCTCCTCGCGGCCTACTAAAATATCCAAGAGCACAAATTAACACCTTACCCTAATCAGGTAAAATCAGTGGTCCCGACCACTGTAACATTAAACCCCCAAAACTGAAACCACTGCACCTAGAGGACCGGGACGTCAATCAAAAACCAACCAATCAAAACCGTCAAGTAAAACCGAATGACTCAAATCAAACCGGGTCCCCGACGATAAAACTGATGGTTAACAACAACCGCAACGCGACTACATCATCGCGAACTCCGTCGGAATCCAAAATCCGCTAACGGAAATCCTACAAAATCCAATCTCTCAACTAGCAGCAACTCGGGACGTCACGGTCCAGCCGAGAAGCCCCGACGACGAAAAGATGAGAAAAAGACCCGACGGCGCGCCCCCGACAATTTCGTCGAGGCGCGGAGCGTCGGCGAAATCGGCACCCAACAAAATAAATTAGTGACCAAGAAGGTCCCGAGTGGCCATGCCAAGAAAACCACGAAAATTACGATCCCAACGGCGAAAACGGCGCTCGAAACGGTGGAAAAACGGGCAAAAACGGAGCTAAAGAACTCCGGGCTGTCGGATGGTGCACGGGGGCAACCGTGGACCGGGCTCACCGCACAGTGAAGGCGGCGGCGCAGACCCGGCTCACCCAGGAGACATGCACCACGCGGGATGGGCCGGGCCGCGCATAGCTCTTGCGCGCACCGGGTTCACGGCCGCAGAGCGCCGCGGCGCGCACCGGGTGCACACTGTGCGGTGGACCGCGCTCATGCGGGCCGGGCCGGCGCACGCAGCGGTGCACCGGGTCCGCGCCCGCAGGCGGCCGAGCCATGCGCCGGGTGCACGCTTCGGCCGTGGACCGCCGGCCGTGGGTTTGCACAGTAAACCCTAATTCCGTTATTTTTCCGCCGTTTTCGCTCCCGTTTTGCGATTTCTTCTCCGTTTTCGCTCCCGTACGATCCCGGTGACGACCCCGCGAACATGGTAACGACGGCGGCGGCCTCCCGTCTAACAACGGCGGCGGCGGCCTCCCGTTAACCCACTATGTTCCGACGAAGTCGCCCCAAAAATTCCCGAAAAATTTTCGGTAATTCTAACGGCTAAACCGACGACCGACGAACAACCAAAACGTCGATCGGAGGTCCGCCAAAAAGAAACCGATTAAAAACCATCGGTTAAATTCGGTAAAAAAAACACCGATCACCCCCAATCAAGAACAAGAAAGACACGGATCAAAACCCGACGAAAATCCGCGATGTACGATCTTACAAAAACACGAAAAACCCCCGATTAAATTCTACGGAAGGATCTACAACACTAACCTCACTTAATCGGAAAATAAAGAACCGATCTTGGTCCTCGCGTCGTCGGAGATCCGGATCCGTCCCCGTAGACGATGGCGTCTCGTTCTCCGATCTCCGGCACGTAAAACGGGCGATCGGGTTCCTCCGCTTCTTCCTTCTTTTCTTCCGATTAGGGTTTCGCCCTTCTTCTTTTCTTTCTTTTCTCTCCGCTCTTACGGCTAGGGTTTAGAATTCTCTTTTCTTACGGCTAGGGTTTAGAATTCTCTTTTCTTAACGAGGGGAAATACTTATATTATCCAATTATCTTAATATTTAATTTCTCCACTTTCTGTTATTTTCCAAATCGTACGTAGAGAAAAATCTATTTTCCCCGTCACCAGATAATTAATTAATTAATTAATTAATTAATTAATTATCCACATGAGATAACCCCCATTATCCACAAACGGGTGCAAGATATTTTGCACGGATTTTGATGCACGACTAATCCCCGCATCACTAAAAATCCTGTTCCGGGGGTTCCCGACATCGGATTTCCGATCCGATCGCATCGTCGGTCTTCATTTTTCGCGCTCTTCCGCAGAAAAATACAAGTGCCACACACACCGACCGACAAACCAAAAGTAATATTCCCGGGATACTAAAAGAACACTAAAATAGAAGGAGGGTTAAATATTATAAAATACCGTGTTATTACACCACTCACACTTTATAAAAAGTTTCGTCCCCGAAACTTAAATACAGCCCTCGCTAAACAGCTCGGGAAAACACTCCCGCATTTTCGTTCCTCGTGGTTGCTCCATTGGACCTTCACGTAGGGGATGGTCCGGTTACGCAGTTTCTTGTCTTCTCGCGCCAGGATCCGCACCGGCGTCTCTTCGACAGTTAGATCCTCCTGAAGCTTGATCGTGGATATGTCCAGGGCGTGAGAGGGATCAGGAAGGTACTTTCGGAGCATCGATACGTGGAACACATTGTGTACACGGTCCAGGCTTGGCGGCAAGGCCAAGCGATAAGCCACCGGACCCACACGCTCTAGAATCTCAAACGGTCCCACATACCTCGGGCTTAATTTTCCTCTCAGGCCGAAACGTCGGGTCCCTTTCGAAGGCGACACCCGCAGCAACACGTGCTCGCCCACTGCGAATTCCAACTCCCGTCGCCTGCGGTCTGCATAACTTTTCTGTCTGCTCTGGGCGGTCAGCAATCGCTGCCTGATGAGGCGCACCTTTGCCTCGATTTCTTCGACCAAATCCGGTCCCAACCATTTGCGCTCTCCCAAGTCGTCCCAGCATAAAGGCGACCGACAACGACGCCCGTACAAAGCTTCGTATGGCGCCATCTTTATGCTGGCTTGGTAACTGTTATTATAGGCGAATTCCACAAGTGGCAGATATTGAGACCATCCGTCGCCTAGGTCTAGCACGCATGCCCGCAGCATGTCTTCAAGGATCTGAATCACCCGCTCTGATTGTCCGTCTGTTTGCGGGTGAAAGGCCGTGCTGAAATGCAGCTTGGTCCCCATTGCTCGCTGCAGACTGTGCCAAAAACTCGACACGAACCGCGTGTCTCTGTCCGACGTGATGGACACCGGTACACCATGCAATCTTACTATCTCATCTATATAGGTTCGCGCCAGCCGCTTCCTGGTCCACGTCGTATGAATCGGCAGGAAGTGGGCGGATTTCGTCAAACGGTCCACTATGACCCATATCGCGTCGTGCCCTTGGGATGATCTCGAAAAACTAGTCACAAAATCCATCGTGATCATCTCCCACTTCCACTCCGGCACGGGCAACGGCTGCAACTTCCCCGCTGGGCGCTGGTGTTCGGCCTTCACCTGTTGACATATAAGGCAGTGTGCCACGAATCGAGTCACATCTTCCTTCATCTTGGGCTACCAAAAGGTTTGTTTGACATCCTTGTACATCATTGTTCCCCCGGGGTGCACCGCGTAGGGGGCCGTATGCGCCTCCCTCAGGATCTCTTCCTTGAGTTCTGGTAGATCCGGCACACAGATTCGTCCCCGGAACCTTATTACATTATCTGGGCCAATCGTGACAACTCCACCTTACTCCGAGGATATTCCGTCTTGCCCCAGTTGTAGTCGTGTGTCCGTTGTTTGGTCTCCCAAGATCCTCTTGGAGATTCGTCAGACTAGATCTTATAGTCCTTTCCGGGCTTCGGCAATGTGAGCACTGGTGCCTGTGCGTGTTCGTCTTTAAGTTCCTTGAAACCCTCCTGGCACTGGACCTTCCAGACGAATCTCTCCCCTCTTTGGGTTAGTCGATTTAGGGAAGTGGCCTCCCATGAAGCGTCTGTAGTAGCCTGCCTGTCCTAAGAAGCCTCGGATTTCCATCACCGTTGTTGGCCGAGCCCAGTTGATCACTGATTCAATCCTCCTCGGATCTACTGCAATTCCAAACACCGAAACAATATGCCCCAAAAAGTCCACCTCGCGGAGCCATAACTCACACTTTATGAGTTTGGCATACACTTCCTGGTCCCGGAGGGTCTAGGGGACCACACGCGAGTGTTCCCCATACCCCTTGTCTGTGCGAGAGTAGACCGGAACGTCAACTATAGGACTATCACCGACTGGTCTAAGAAGGGCTTGAGTATCCTATTCTTCATGCTCGTGAATACCGCTGGTGCATTAATGGGTCTAAACGGTATAACCGTAAATTCATGTTGACTATTCCGAGCTCGCAGGGCTGTTTTCGGCATGTCATCACCCCGGACTCTAGGCTGGTGATAGCCGAACCGCGGATCAGTCTTTAGGGACTCTGTTGCTCCTTGTAGTTGATCGAATAGGTCATCTATCCGAGGTAGAGAGGTACTTGTTCTTCTCGTGTCAAGATCCATACGGTACTTGTGAACGCTACTCGTCTGCCTTCTACCACGCTTCTTGCTCGCAACAAAGAAAAGCGAGTAGAAGGCGTTCCTACAAGCTAAGTTTACAAGTTCCGGTAAGTTCGGTTCCCGGAGACACGCTTGGAACTTCAAGCAGTCAACTACCGCTTAAAGATTGCCGCGACTGTCGGCCCCAAGCGCTACGCCGATAACCCTTAACGGAAACCTCATTAGTTCTTAGAGACTAAGAACCCACCTCACCCTCGCTGGGCAGGAAGGGGTACAGCCGCCTGCCTCGAGAGGTAGCCAAAGGATCCGACCGAACTTATTTCTACGATGGGGATTTCTTCTAATAACTAAGGTAGGGCGGAAACATAATGCGAGGTGAAAGAGTGGGTTGCTTAGGTGTTGACATAAAAGTTCGAGCACGATGATCTGAAACTCGAGTATTACCTACTACATCGTCCTCTACAGTCCGTCCCCCAGCGGGTCATAGCATAGACTCTCCCTCCTTCCGATTGCAGAGACGAGGGTGTAGATGCTGCTACGGATGATGTCCCCGTTTCCAAGGGGCAGTTGCAACGATAGTGCCCCGGTTTGCCGCTTCGAAGGCAATGGTCTTGCTTCTGGGGACATTCGGTCACTTGGTGTATTCCATCGCAACGATGCAAGACTTGTTCACCGGCTTTTGTCCTCCCATCGACGAATTCTTGGTTTTTTGTTGCAATCTCGGGTGTTTAGAAGGCCGGCTCCTCTTGGTATGCTCTCTTCCGAAGTTTGGCCGGGTTCGTTTCTTATCCCTGCTGTGTTCTGAGCTCCCCCGTCGGGCTCGTGAAATCGTAAATCCGCGCTCCACTGCGGTAGCTCTATCGACCACCTCCTGGAAGGCGTGCAAACCCGCCGTCTGCACCACCTTAAAGATGTCGCTCCATAAGCCATTCGCAAAGAGACGGGCCTTGTGAGATTCATCTCTTATAACAAGGGAACACATTTGATCAACCTCACAAATGCCCGTTGATATCCCATAACTGTCCGACTTCCTTGCTTGATGGGCTTCAGGTCATCTTCCATCTGCTGTTTGATGCTGTCGGAGAGAAATGCCCCAAACAGTTTTCCCTCGGAACGTGGTCCAGGATGGAAGGGCGGTGCCCTCTGAGGGGTCCGGGCGCACCGTCTCCCACCACTTGCGGGCGTCTCCCTCAAGAAAAGGACTGCCAAAGGGACCCGTTCACCTTCCTCCATTAGCAAAGCTTCGAAGAGCCTTTCCATGGTATCTACCTATTTTCCTACGACCCAAGGGTCGGTCGTATCTCCCTCAAGGGGTCTCCAATAACGGCTCCCAGCGTAGGTCCCAAAGTTGCTGGTGCGGCTGGTCCGGGCAGAGAAGCCTGGGCGACCTCCATTGGTGTAGTCGACTATTGCGCCCACTATCGCATCTGTTCCATAAGGGTTGCTAACTGCCCGGCCATCTCTTGTAGTCGTTGTCGGAGAAGCTGACACTCCGCCGCTGTTCGCACCAAACTTTTTGCCCCTGCGTTCTCTGCTGATAACCCATTTCGGGCCATTATTCGCTGTATACAAAGAAACCAAGTCACCGCTAGACCTAACTGGTCTAGCACCATGACCTACAGACACATCGGAGCTAAATTCCCTTTTATCCCTCGTACACTCACGATCTACCGCACCTACACCTTGGTTATCTCACGTTCAATTTGCATGTGGCATCATACACTGTGGATGTTGGTTACTGACTACTGTGGTTAAAGTTGTTTTTCTCTGATACCATTTAATCTGTCACGCCCCCGGGGGTTTTTGAGTCAATCAAAGCGGAAAATTGCGTGTTTTTTTTTTTCTTAATATGGTAACATAAACCTCATCCCCGGTGCGTGCCAGACCGCCACATATACAAATTCTCTCCGCCAACGGACAGAGTCTCCTTTGTATATGCACGGCGTCTCATTTACAGTATGCGTTTCATTTACATCAACATCCATCAACCATCAACATATAATCTTTAACCACACAGTCACAGTCTACAAGTACGAAAGTGAAAAGATATTTCATCACATTAAGAGGAACCTACAAGTTTGCAAACGGTGTCTACTCGACACCCATTTTTTTAAAAACATCTACACATTCACAGTAAGGCGGCTACATCATTTTGAAAGGATAAATCCATAGGTTTTCAAAGCAGTGCCCACACGACACTTGGTTTTGGAAAATATTTTCGAAACCCTTTTCGTTCAGTGTAAAACGTGCCGCACATAAATCATTAAGAATCATTATCAAGATCACATCACTAAAACAATCTCTCAATCCAACATCCACAACATTCCACAATCAAGCAATTGAGAACTTAAACTTAGATAAAAGGAGATGAGATAACCCAAGCAAGAATAACGGAATAAACCTTATCCAGCTAATATTCTTTAATCGCTGCCTCACCATCGTCCCGACTACTACACCTAGTCAAACCTGTCACGGAGTGGGTAGAGTCAGTGACAAACAAAGTAGATGTCTAAATATCAACAAGGAATAAAGAGCAAACCGATTACACCGGAACCTTTCGCTAAAACCCTGTGCATAAATAAGCTGGGCACCAACCCCAGATTTGTCAATTAAGCTGGGCACCAACCCCAGAGTACCTGTCGGAGAGACTAAAGTCCCCCCTCGTGCACAATCACCTCTTTGATGCTTTTACCCCTTTCGCGGTGCTGATGTGCTATTTTCAGCTGGCGCGAAGAGGTCCTCACGGCTCCCACTCCTTTGTGAGGCACACGGGTCAAAAAGACCACTCTTCCGGAAAAGTACACCCATGCGGAGGCCAATCCGCCTGTGTACGTGCAGCATCCGAAACCGGATTTGCCGAGATCGGCGTGTAGTGAGCCCCGCGACCGCAGCCGCTTCAATTGTTAGATAAAAATATAATTATGCGAAAGGTTAAACTGTCCATCTACTTTGTTAGGTAAATTGAGAGCATTTTTAATGATGATAGATGCACTTACTGCACTTGTTGCACTTATAGCAACCGTACCCACCTGGTTGAAGATATACGACCGCGTCCGCGACCCTCACAAGCCAATCGGAGCTCCTCGCGGCCTACTAAAATATCCAAGAGCACAAATTAACACCTTACCCTAATCAGGTAAAATCAGTGGTCCCGACCACTGTAACATTAAACCCCCAAAACTGAAACCACTGCACCTAGAGGACCGGGACGTCAATCAAAAACCAACCAATCAAAACCGTCAAGTAAAACCGAATGACTCAAATCAAACCGGGTCCCCGACGATAAAATTGATGGTTAACAACAACCGCAACGCGACTACATCATCGCGAACTCCGTCGGAATCCAAAATCCGCTAACGGAAATCCTACAAATCCAATCTCTCAACTAGCAGCAACTCGGGACGTCACGGTCCAGCCGAGAAGCCCCGACGACGAAAAGATGAGAAAAAGACCCGACGGCGCGCCCCCGACAATTTCGTCGAGGCGCGGAGCGTCGGCGAAATCGGCACCCAACAAAATAAATTAGTGACCAAGAAGGTCCCGAGTGGCCATACCAAGAAAACCACGGAAATTACGATCCCAACGGCGAAAACGGCGCTCGAAACGGTGGAAAAACGGGCAAAAACGGAGCTAAAGAACTCCGGGCTGTCGGATGGTGCACGGGGGCAACCGTGGACCGGGCTCACCGCACAGTGAAGGCGGCGGCGCAGACCCGGCTCACCCAGGAGACATGCACCAAGCGGGATGGGCCGGGCCGCGCATAGCTCTTGCGCGCACCGGGTTCACGGCCGCAGAGCGCCGCGGCGCGCACCGGGTGCACACTGTGCGGTGGACCGCGCTCATGCGGGCCGGGCCGGCGCACGCAGCGGTGCACCGGGTCCGCGCCCGCAGGCGGCCGAGCCATGCGCCGGGTGCACGCTTCGGCCGTGGACCGCTGGCCGTGGGTTTGCACAGTAAACCCTAATTCCGTTATTTTTCCGCCGTTTTCGCTCCCGTTTTGCGATTTCTTCTCCGTTTTCGCTCCCGTGCGATCCCGGCGACGACCCCGCGAACATGGTAACGACGGCGGCGGCCTCCCGTCTAACAACGGCGGCGGTGGCCTCCCGTTAACCCACTATGTTCCGACGAAGTCGCCCCAAAAATTTTCGAAAAATTCCCGGTAATTCTAACGGCTAAACCGACGACCGACGAACAACCAAAACGTCGGTCGGAGGTCTGCCAAAAAGAAACCGATTAAAAACCATCGGTTAAATTCGGTAAAAAAAACACCGATCACCCCCAATCAAGAACAAGAAAGACACGGATCAAAACCCGACGAAAATCCGCGATGTACGATCTTACAAAAACACGAAAAACCCCCGATTAAATTCTACGGAAGGATCTACAACACTAACCTCACTTAATCGGAAAATAAAGAACCGATCTTGGTCCTCGCGTCGTCGGAGATCCGGATCCGCTCCCCGTAGACGATGGCGTCTCGTTCTCCGATCTCCGGCACGTAAAACGGGCGATCGGGTTCCTCCGCTTCTTCCTTCTTTTCTTCCGATTAGGGTTTCGCCCTTCTTCTTTTCTTTCTTTTCTCTCCGCTCTTACGGCTAGGGTTTAGAATTCTCTTTTCTTACGGCTAGGGTTTAGAATTCTCTTTTCTTAACGAGGGGAAATACTTATATTATCCAATTATCTTAATATTTAATTTCTCCAATTTCTGTTATTTTCCAAATCGTACGTAGAGAAAAATCTATTTTCCCCGTCACCGGATAATTAATTAATTAATTAATTAATTAATTAATTATCCACACGAGATAACCCCCATTATCCACAAACGGGTGCAAGATATTTTGCACGGATTTTGATGCACGACTAATCCCCGCATCACTAAAAATCCTGTTCCGGGGGTTCCCGACATCGGATTTCCGATCCGATCGCATCGTCGGTCTTCATTTTTCACGCTCTTCCGCAGAAAAATACAAGTGCAACACACACCGACCGACAAACCAAAAGTAATATTCCCGGAATACTAAAAAATACTAAAATAGAAGGAGGGTTAAATATTACAAAATACCGTGTCATTACACTTTGATAAAAACCCAAGCTCAATTAATTAAGAGAAAAACCCAAAAAGCTAACCTCCACAAGCAAAAACTCCAAATCCACCTTGTTCCTCTTCATCTCCTTCATCATCTTCTTCTTCTCTCTTTCTTCCCTTTCTTTCACTCTTTTCCTTTCTTTCTTTCTTTCTTTTCCTTTCTTCCCTGCTACAGAGGGAGATGGGGTTGGGGATGATGGTGACGAGGCATCAAGAGGTATGGTCACCTCCTTTAAAAGCTACCAGCTTAGCTTAATTAACCCAAAGACTTAATTTGGGTTAATTAAGCTAAGCAAGGGATTAATTTAGAAAAACAAAATACCACTCACCTCTAATCCACAACCCCCAACCCACCTCCACTGCCACCCAACAGAGAGCTCCAATAATTAACAAAACTAATTAATTAAATCAATAAAATAATCCAAAATGGCCCTCTCCAACTCACTTTTTGCCTTCGGGCCTTCCGCCGCTGTCCGGAACCTCCCGAATTCCGCTGTAAATCGAAAGTACACGTGTCCACAGCTTTTTCTCTTCAAAAAGCTCATCCGTTGAGTCAGGGTGCCCAATTCAAAAACCGGCTCCGAAACTGTCAGTTCCGACTCACTTTATACCTCCGAATCCTCCGCGTCAGTCCGGAACCTCCCGAACTTCGCTGTAAACTGAATATATACCTGTTCCAAGTGTTCCCGAATTTCCGGCACTCCACTGTGAAGTCAGTAATTCCAAATCTCATCCTCAATCGGCATACAAAGCCCGGAAAAATCCCGAATCGAGCTGGAGCTTCTGCGTTGATCCAAATCAACCCGGCATCAACTGTAAACTCAGATGCAACATGTCCGAGGCAATCTCACCACTCCAGGCCATCATATGTGGTCGGCGCGCTGTCCGAAGTCCCAGTACTCTACAGATAAGGCGGAGGCAGTTACAACTACTTCGGTTAGGATAGGGATCGAGGTAGTTTAATTGGATCGGGTTGTTAAACCAAATTGGATAAAGCCAATTTGGTTAAGAATAAAATTGTTATTGTTTCTTATCTTTTGTAAGCCTAAGGGCTATAAATAGGGGTCTATTGGCTCTTGTAAAGTCATTCCCAGTTAGAGAGTAAAAATAGAAAACTCTTCCACCTACAAATAAATTCTTCGTCTTCTCTTTTTTTTCTCTCATCCGGGTTTCAGATATCCATCGGGGAGGCGTTACCACTTGATCCGTCGGAGGAGGAGGAAAATGTCGCAACGCCTCCCCGATGGATATCTGAAACCCGGATGAGAGAAAAAAAAGAGAAGACGAAGAATATATTTGTAGGTGGAAGAGTTTTCTATTTTTACTCTCTAACTGGGAATGACTTTACAAGAGCCAATAGACCCCTATTTATAGCCCTTAGGCTTACAAAAGATAAGAAACAATAACAATTTTATTCTTAACCAAATTGGCTTTCTCCAATTTGGTTTAACAACCCGATCCAATTAAACTACCTCGATCCCTATCCTAACCGAAGTAGTTGTAACTGCCTCCGCCTTATCCTCAATGATTGAGACTTATCCGGAGTAGTTGTTACCGCCTCTCCCTATTCTCAATGGTTGAAACTTATCCAGAATTTAGATCGTCCCGGATCATGGCTCCCCAAATTTTGAGAGGAACCAGCACCTGCTGGATCTAGAACTGCAAGCGAGGAAATTGGGTTTCTCCAGCTTCCCTTGTGAACCACTTAGCGGCACTTGGCTTTTGACCTTTCCGTCCAATACGGAAGGCTTCACGTTCACCTTTGCGTGTCGTTGTGACCTTGCGTTCCAGAATAGTATCATCAGCTAGCTGCTCTTCACGTTCTACTACGAGATCCTCCATGGGTGGCAGTACTTCTCCGGGCTCATCGTCTAGCATTGACGGCTCGAAGGACTTTAGATTCTCGATATTGACGATCGAATACATGTTCATGTATGCGGGCAGCTCTAGTTGACACGCATTCTCACCAATCTTGCGCACGATCTTGAAAGGTCCATAATGGATGGGCTTAAGCTTTTTACCCTCGCCTTTCAAGCGCTCTTTGCTGAGATGGAGCTAGACTAGATCACCCTCTTGGAAGTCGCCTTTCACCCGATGTCGGTCATGTCTTAAATGCGGTCTTCCAGGTGTCATTCTCTCGGACTCGAACCTAATGATAGCCTGACTTCAGGTCCAGGTTGGTGAAGTAGCGAGCATGCTTCAATTGGTCCAAGAGATCATCGATCCGCGGCAAGGGGTACCGATTCTTGATGGTGATTTTGTTGAGGGCGCGGTAGTCGATACACATTCGCCACCCGCCATTTTTCTTTGGCACCGATCGGGGAGCCACAGGGAGAGCTACTCGGTTTGATAGCACCACTCTCGAGTAACTCGGTCACCTGTCGCTTTATCTCCTCATTCTCCATTACCGAGTTTCGGTACATGTCGAGATTCGGTAACGGAGCGTCGCTGATCAATTGGATCTAATGTTCCACGGTTCGCTTTGGTGGCAGTCCCTGGACTTCTTGGAACAGATCCTGATGCTCGCCTATCAGCCTGGCGACGTCGTCCGTTCTCTCTTTGCATGCTAGGCTCAATACCTTGCTGTTTGCCTCCTCCGATTCAACTGGCCGAATGACCAGTAAGGCAAACTTTTGACAGGCATTGATCATCCTCTTGGCCTGGCAAGTGGTTACCAGGTCTACAGTTGTTGTTGTTGACAGTGACTCTGTGGTGAACAAAAATTTTTGTCCATCCTTAATGAATTGATATTGCTGAGGACGACGGAAGAAGATAGCGTCGCGGTCCCATAGGTAGGGACTGCCGAAGATGATGTTGTAAATGTTCAGCGGCACAACCTCGCACACCATTTCATCGATATAGATGCCAGTTACTGCAAACTTCACCTTGCACTGGCGATCGATTTTCATCTCGATATTGTTGTTGATCCACCCCAATGGATATGGGTGTGGGTGTGGTGTAGTCGACAAACCCAGTTTTTGAACTAGGTTCTCTGAGATCAAGTTCTTTTGGCTGCCGGGATCAATAATAGCATCGATCACCTCATTTTTGACTTGAACTCGGAAAGTGAACAACTCCTCTCTCTTATCAGTCGGATTTGACGGGCACAGGCTTGCCTCCTTCGACATAGCCATCAGAGACAAACTAGTATCCGCTTGATCAATCCCTCCGATTAAGGTAGGAGCATCACTTGTCGATGCTGCCATCGTTGTTGTCGTTGCTGTTGTGCGTCTGCCACGATCGTCCTTCTTCTTCGGTCTCAACTCTGGATGGAGCTTCCAACATTGATCCTTGACATGTCCTGTGATTTTACAATGATCACAGTACAAATCAGGATCAGATGGGCCCTTCTTTTTAGAGCCCTTCTTTTTGGCCTTTTTGAAGCCCTCGGCAGACTCCCTAAATGGCTTCTCCCCGCGAGACTGTTTATTCTTCCGCTCGATCGCCATGGCTGTTTGGCTTGCCGAGGCAATATCACGAACACCGAAGAGGCAGAGCTCATCATTGATACGCTCCTGTAGTGTCACGCCCCGGGGGGTCGAAACTGCGACCCGGGCTCGCTAACAGATCCGCCACCTATGCGAAACCCCGCATAGGCGAAGCGTCCAACCTGCAAAGTATCATCTAATGACTAAACAGATATCAGAGCTGAAGAAAAAGTGCTATAATAAAAACCTGAATCACTGTACAACTGAAAAATAAAGGTACAATATCCATCTCCCAAAAATAATAATACAATAATCTGATCCACCAAAACTGTACTACAAGTAAAAGCCACCTATACAACATCTATAAATCCAAAAGGGAGATAACTAAAATAATAAAATACAACTGTATACAGTGAAACCCACAATCCGGGTTGGTACATCTATCCCACTGTAGAAATCAACTCTGGTAGGGATCTATCTCGCGACTCCCTCGCCTCGATCCGTCAACCGAAAGATCTGCAACTCCCGCAGCAATCACTGCAAAATAAAGGGAGGAAAAAGGGAAAAACAACAATGGGAGTGAGAACCACTAGTAAAACCAGTAGCCTCCCCCTGTGGGTAAAGCCTCAAACCCCGACGTACCCACTAAGTCTACCAGAGGCAAGAGAAGGAGTAAGAGAGGTGGTAAGCTATAAACAGAAATAATGATAAGAGGAAGCTACCACTAGTATGCCTCTAAATGCAGTATCGAAAGAAATGACTGTAAGAATGCATCAGAAATCAGTATCTGTCCAAATAACCCAATCATGTGCCACCAGTAAAACTGGCATTGCCTGCTCAGCGGAATCTGCACACAAGGCTCGAAACCGCGGGATCGGCCCGCACGGCTCGCATCCCAAAATAAGTATCAGACCGGCACACAAGGCTGGGTCCGAAAAGCCTACCTCCGGAGTGGCACTCGAGGGGAGCGACCCACACGAGTAAAGTATCTCTGTAACAAGTATCTCAGTATAGCAGGACTTCGATCATAACTATGATCAAAGTGGAAAACTCCGTCCACTAAAAGAAACCCCGATCCCCCAATCTGGTATAATAAAACTCAACAAGTGGGGAAACTCCATCCACTAGAGAAATCTGATACCCAATCTGATGCATAAGTAAAACATTCGGTCAACCGCCCAATGTCCGCGGTCGCCGCAACACCCCATAAGTCCAAATCTGATAAAGTAATCAATAGCTGGCTAGTCGCCCAATGTCCGCGGTTGCCACAATGCCCCACGATCCATAATCGAGTCTAATCTGTCCCAGACTCAAAGGCCTCAACTACACTATCCCGAACCCATGCTCTAACTCGAGCAACATGCATCTGAATAAAAAGGAGAACAGCTACACATGGTTTCTCCTAAGTTAGATTCCAATATGAAAGTGTAGCAGAAAAAGGTGGCCTATCTAGATGTCCATACAAGCATGCAAGTGTCCTCATGTAGAATGAAAGAAAGGCATTTAACAGTGTTCATACACAGATTAGGTCATGAATAATATATACTCTCATAAGGAATAACTCACACAGAATATAGGTTAAAGAACATCATTTATCATTAACATCACCTAAAGGAGTACAACACTTATCAAATCTCACATTCTCACATGGATATGCTAAAGATCATTTAACATCACTTAAATATGGACATTCAATCAAGTATCACCAATGAATAGACTAAGGTTCAACAACTTTCATTGATCTCACAAAGGATGAACATAGGATCTACCAACAACATCCAATCTCATTTAGAGGAATTAGGAGTCATGAACAAAGCTTAGTCTCATAAAGAATAGGCCTCAACTCACAATGATAACCATCTTTTCATGAATGAACTAGGGATCAAAAGCATAGGTCATTCTCACATCGACTAGATCAATAACCAACATCAACACCCATTTTCACATAAACTAGATCAAAGATTAATCAACTCATTATTCTCACATAGATAGGTTATGAATCGACATCTATGCCCAACATCACACATTGTAGGTTAAGGATCAACAAAACCAACTACTCTCATATAAGCCGTTCTCAAATAAATCAACCAAGTCCTTCTCACATAAGCAACCAAGCACTTCTCACATAACCCCATCAAGTCCTCACATAAATCAATCAACCATTCACATATAACTATCACCATCATTCTCACATAATTATGTTAACCATTCATCATAAGGTGTAGGTTGAAGATTAGTTTCCTAATTACCCTCACATAGAATAGGTTTAAGGATGATCACTTAATATCAACTTCATATGAGATAATATAATTTCAACCAACAAATCATTTACTCATGCATAAGCTAAGGATCAAATAACTTAATCTAAACATGGATATCCAAGCATATCACACCAAGGAGAAGAGAACATCAACCACAATGCAATGAAGGAAACCAATAGCCCGAGTGGGTAAATCGATGTTTTCGGCAAAGCACAACCACCCACCTGAAACTTGACGATCCGATGCCCGATCTGGCTAAATTTTGGCGTGAGTAATCCTTATCCTCCCAGGAGTCCGATGCCGCGAAAATCATCCAAATCCGCCTCACGGATTGGGCGCAATCACTGAAACAATGCACACTGCGCACTCAAATTCCAGAATTTCAGCATGTGCAACAAGGTTAAATAAAAAGTATGTGCAACCTCAAATACCTCAAAATGAAGTCTCCAACAGTAAAACAAAGATCTCCTCTTTCATACAAATATCTTCAAGTCCTCAAAAATCCACCATTAATTTCCCTTAACATTCAAATGAGGCAAAAAATCACAATGCTGTCCAAAATTGCTAACATAAACTTGCTAGCATTTCCAAGCTTAATTAGGGGCCTTTCCAAAGGGATTTATCCACAGATTACAAAAGGGAATTTGCTCACCTTGAAGTTAAGAAGAAGTACCAACTTGAATTTCTGAAAAAGACCTTATATCCACAAAGTTATCTGCATTCCAAGGGGCATTACTCAAATCAATACTAAAACAGGGACTGCAGTAAACCATATAATCGCACTTAAGAAGATCATTAAAGTTACCTAATCAAACGTGCTCCAAATCCTACAAGAGAGGTACCATTGGATTCCTTGTCGAGAGTAGATACAAATTGAGCTAAAGAACTCCAATTTTCATGCTCGGATGAAGGAGAAAACCCATAAACACTTTGAACTATCCACTAAGTTCCATCTGTACCTGACTGCAGCAAGGTGCTCCAAAGATCATGCATAAACCCTAATACAAACTCAGATCTGGGGAAAATGATACATACCAATATTGTAGATCTTCGAGTCCTGGAAATTTCCCCGCACAAATCATCCAAAAATTCCCATCATACTGCCCAGAAAGGCCAAAACACTGAGGACTGTTCAGGATTCCAGACTGAAATGAAGGGTCTCAAAGATGGCCCTAAAACTCTGTAAAAACATGAGATCTGAGGGGAGAGTTGAATACAAAGATTGTAGCCTTACCTCTTGTGAAAACATAAAACCAAAAATGAGCTCGAAATTCCAAGAAATGAAGCCTGGGGAATTTTTGCACTAAACTGCGACGGTGAAGCTCCGAAAATCCAGCAATGGTGCTTGTGCTCCAACATGAGGAAAATGATGATCAAGGAGCTCCAATGGCCCATCCATGGTGATGAATCTGTAGAAGAGATGTTGGTGATGCTCTGTAGAAGGTCCTCCAAAAATCCCAGTCCAAAGAAGGAAGAAGGAGGAAGAAGAAGAAGAAGAAAGGAAGAAGAAGGAGGAGAAAACACAACTTAATCCCCTCCCCCTCTCCCCCGCAGCTACAGGACGGGCCCGGCCCGCTCGGCCTGGCAGGCCGGACACGTGGCGGCCATCCGGGCCGCCACGTCGCCCGGGACGAGCCGCCCGGATCAAGCCACGCGGCTTGATCCGGGTGGCCGCGGCGCCACCAACGGGCGCGCGCCGCGTGTCCCCACGCGCGGGGACCGCGCAGCGCGCCCACGTGCGCGCGGCGGCGGGCCCAACCACGGCCCGCCACGCGTCCTACCGCAATGCACGCTGGACCGCGCTCCAACACCGGCCCAATGGGGTGCCGACACGTGGCACCCCGGTCCACGACCTTTCCCTGCGCCCGAAAAATCCCCCGAACTTCCGGTTGCCCGTTTCACTCATCCGGACTCCGAAAAAAACATGTAAATAGCCGATTTTCATCGTTTTTCCGTGCTGAATCCAAATACGAAGTCTGTTTTGCAAAATTCAATTTCTAATTTTCGGCGAAACTCCACATTAGGCAATCTTGATCCATTTCTCGCAATGAGTCCGTTTCTTGGGTCCGATTTGCGCGCAATCAACACCATCCACAAAAATAGGCCTCCACAGGCTGTCGATCACACTGTAATGACCACGAAGTTTCGGGTCTTCACATCCTCCCCCACTAAAATAAAGTTTCATCCTCGAAACTAACATAGCCCGAAAGGAGTCTCAAAACAGAAGGGCAAATATCCAACATCCTCGTCACCAACTCTCAAAGCGTCACCCGCTTCCCGTGATTATTCCACAACAACATCAACCACCTGTACGGCATGGCCTAGTTGCACCATTCCTCATCTCTCGAGCCATAATCCGCAACGGCGTCTCACGTACTCCAGACACTCACTGTCTCAAGTGGAGCGAGTCAAACATCGACGGGGAATCCGAACATATCACCTTTGAGCTGAGTCGTGGAAAACATCAAGGACTTCTAATATGCCACGAAGGAAAAGAAGGAAGAGTAGGTAGTCACTGATCCACAACACTCCCAAAATCTTCTCCTCAAAACCAATTTATTCAAGAAACCTGAAGTATATCCACGCAATTATCCATGTAAAAAGGGAGTTCAATATCAGAAACATCAACAACTACAACCCTGAGTTGGAGAACCACCGAAAAATAGTGAAGAGTTGAAGTTTTCCCTGTTGTGGCTGACATTCTGTCCTTGCTTCACATCAACTGGGGGCCCTTAATTCAACACTCTCTGATCTCATCCATCAGTGTGGGTTGCTCGACTGAAATCAAAACATGGAAAGGATCACTCTAGGGCACGATCCCCGGTCCTAATCGTCCCATCCATTCCAGTAATGGCGCTTACTGCTCAAGCATTGCTCAAGCTCTGCAATGTACTCCGGCCCCAAAACATCTACACACATCCAAGACTACCGTGGGGGCATCACTACAACTCAATCACTGCTAACAGGACGAAAGATCCATCGTCTCCTCCATTAGGTAACACACCGGGTCTAACAACCCCGTTATCCATCATAATCAATAACTGTACCATCAACTCTCAGTTGTGCTGGTGCCATCCAATAAGGTGCCTTCAATATCGACGCGGTTCCCAGAACCACGTTAATAACAATCTCAATCTCCTTGCCCGACGGCATCGTCATTAACTCAGGTGGACTCATATTCAAGAACTCGCGGGCATTGAGGACACCCTTGAGTCCCGGGGCCGCCGTAGGCACCTTTATCACAGTTACTAACTGGGCAATACATTCTCGGCTCATCATCTGTCTGACTCTTGTTGGCACATTATCGCTGCAACTAGTGCCATCTACCAATCCCTGTAGACAAACTCCTTCTGTCCAACTCGCAGAAGTTCACAGTCCTCACCCCACAATTACAAATTGCAAGATGCCACACCGACCAATCCAATACACCGAGTCGAAAATCCTGGGCTGCCACAAGACCAGCTAGTCAACGGGTATAACCCACGGCCTAACTGCACTGGACATATTCCACAAATCTCCTCCACGTGCACATCCTAAACAAGGATCTATACCTCAAGTGCATGCGGTAGCAACTCTACCTTTAGTCCGTGCAGGCATGCACCTTATTCTGACCCAGATGGCTATAAAGGAAATCGTATCTGCGACGACACATCCCACTGATGGGACGCCCTCCGGCCAGGTTGCACAGATTCAACAGTCAGCGCTAATAGTCGTCGCTCAATCTGTCTGAGAATATTCTGACTATCTCTAAAGAAGGCACCATCTCTGCCTCCACTCATACTCCGGCAATGATCGCAGCCCATCACGCTTTCGCTGCGCTACTCCGATACTAATGCCGATGCTGCCGTCGGGGTCCACCCAACCTCCGGCACCTCAGAGGTCCACGACTCTGAAAAGAAATCGAGAAGGCCTCTGCCTACTAGTCTGCCCTCCATCAACTGGCACCGAGTGCCTCCCTCTGTCCAAAGGAACTACAACGCTATGCTCCATCGGGGTATCCAAAATCTGAAGTCAGAGGGACCGAATGAGCCAAAAAGGTATCCTAGCGCAGTCCTAACCCAGCACACACATCACATGCGCCTCGTCCCTCATAACATGGAGCGTGCAGTTCAACAACTGCTTAAATCCTCTGGCAAAAAAATAAGGCTCTCAAATAGTCTGTACCTCACCGCCAACCACGACTCTGCCTCCCAAGGCTCCAAACTCAATCTCACGAGTCGGGATAGGTCAAACAGCCAAAGCTGACTCAGTCGATCAATGATGTCCCACTGCATACCTGCTATCAACTGTCCACCCTGTCTCGGTGCCTCCGCACTAAAAGTCGACACCGAGGGGGCTGTTGCTCAATCGGCGCCACTAAAATCGTTGCCACCAGGGATACTACAAAGGGGTTGGTCTCGACGGAAGGCACTGTCGGAGGTGCCCACTGTTCCGACAACTGTATCATCCTATCCAGCTGCTCTCTCCGCCGCTGATGTGCCACAGTCAATCCTGTCATCTGGGTCCGGAGCTCTCTGACCTCAATCTGGGTATCCGGCCCGAAACTGCCTATCCTGGCCCACAAGCTGCAATGGGGTGCACCCGGATCAGACTCAGCGTCAGGGAGACACCGCTCACCACGACGAACCACACACAAGACACACCACAGAAACTCGACCCAATCCAGCGAAAGTCTAAGACATGTCACCCATTCCATAACATTATGTTGTCTGCAGCCAACATAATCGCTTAGGAGAATAAACATGCCAATCACTCATCCCGTCCCTTGGGAGAGGTATAAAACTCAATCAGGACTCTCGCTATAAGTTACGACTCTCACGTAGTCATCCTAAGGTCCAACCACAAGCCTAGGGTTTCTAAGTCCATAATGACCTACATCCTAGGCTCTGATACTACTCTAATCTGTCACGCCCCGGGGGGTCGAAACTGCGACCCGGGCTCGCTAACAGATCCGCCACCTATGCGAAACCCCGCATAGGCGAAGCGTCCATCCTGCAAAGTATCATCTAATGACTAAATAGATATCAGAGCTGAAGAAAAAGTGCTATAATAAAAACCTGAATCACTGTACAACTGAAAAATAAAGGTACAATATCCATCTCCCAAAAATAATAATACAATAATCCGATCCACCAAAACTGTACTACAAGTAAAAGCCACCTATACAACATCTATAAATCCAAAAGGGAGATAACTAAAATAATAAAATACAACTGTGTACAGTGAAACCCACAATCCGGGTTGGTACATCTATCCCACTGTAGAAATCAACTCTGGTAGGGATCTATCTCGCGACTCCCTCGCCTCGATCCGTCAACCGAAAGATCTGCAACTCCCGCAGCAGTCACTGCAAAACAAAGGGAGGAAAAAGGGAAAAACAACAATGGGGGTGAGAACCACTAGTAAAACCAGTAGCCTCCCCCTGTGGGTAAAGCCTCAAACCCCGACGTACCCACTAAGTCTACCAGAGGCAAGAGAAGGAGTAAGAGAGGCGGTAAGCTATAAACAGAAATAATGATAAGAGGAAGCTACCACTAGTATGCCTCTAAATGCAGTATCGAAAGAAATGACTGTAAGAATGCATCAGAAATCAGTATCTATCCAAATAACCCAATCATGTGCCACCAGTAAAACTGGCATTGCCTGCTCAGCGGAATCTGCACACAAGGCTCGAAACCGCGGGATCGGCCCGCACGGCTCGCATCCCAAAATAAGTATCAGACCGGCACACAAGGCTGGGTCCGAAAAGCCTACCTCCGGAGTGGCACTCGAGGGGAGCGACCCACACGAGTAAAGTATCTCTGTAACAAGTATCTCAGTATAGCAGGACTTCGATCATAACTATGATCAAAGTGGAAAACTCCGTCCACTAAAAGAAACCCCGATCCCCCAATCTGGTATAATAAAACTCAACAAGTGGGGAAACTCCATCCACTAGAGAAATCTGATACCCAATCTGATGCATAAGTAAAACATCCGGTCAACCGCCCAATGTCCGCGGTCGCCGCAACACCCCACAAGTCCAAATCTGATAAAGTAATCAATAGCTGGCTAACCGCCCAATGTCCGCGGTTGCCACAATGCCCCACGATCCATAATCGAGTCTAATCTGTCCCAGACTCAAAGGCCTCAACTACACTATCCTGAACCCATGCTCTAACTCGAGCAACATGCATTTGAATAAAAAGGAGAACAGCTACACATGGTTTCTCCTATGTCAGATCCAATATGAAAGTGTAGCAGAAAAAGGTGGCCTATCTAGATGTCCATACAAGCATGCAAGTGTCCTCATGTAGAATGAAAGAAAGGCATTTAACAGTGTTCATACACAGATTAGATCATGAATAGTATATACTCTCATAAGGAATAACTCACACAGAATATAGGTTAAAGAACATCATTAATCATTAACATCACCTAAAGGAGTACAACACTTATCAAATCTCACATTCTCACATGGATATGCTAAAGATCATTTAACATCACTTAAATATGGACATTCAATCAAGTATCACCAATGAATAGACTAAGGTTCAACAACTTTCATTAATCTCACAAAGGATGAACATAGGATCTACCAACAACATCCAATCTCATTTAGAGGAATTAGGAGTCATGAACAAAGCTTAGTCTCATAAAGAATAGGCCTCAACTCACAATGATAACCATCTTTTCATGAATGAACTAGGGATCAAAAGCATAGGTCATTCTCACATCGACTAGATCAAAAACCAACATCAACACCCATTTTCACATAAACAAGATCAAAGATTAATCAACTCATTATTCTCACATATATAGGTTATGAATCGACATCTATTGTGAGGTCCCGGAATCCCCCGCGTAGGGTTTGCTGGTTGTTTGGCAGCTTTCGGTGGCCGTTGGGGGTGTTTGTGTGCGTGTTGGGGCCCAGAATTAGATTGTGGTGCAATTTGGGACTTAGTTTGCATCACTGGAGGTCTGCGTGGTGCGTCGGTGGTGTTTGTGCGCAATTTGGACACTAGTGTTGGACTTTGGGCTTAAAAGGGGATCCCGTCGAAATTTGGAGGACCCGTCGGGTGTTTGGAAGTGGTTTCGCGCGATTCAGATGTCAAAATTGGGCTCCGGGCGAAGTTTGGATAAAAGTTTACCTCTCCGGTCGCCTTCGGGAATTTTTAGAGTTGAAATTTGGCAAATCGGACTTCAGATTTGGACCCGGCGCGAAAATCGGATTGAGTGGGCATTCGGCAAATTTTCGGATGAGAATTTGGAAAAACGGACATCGTTTTTGGATTCAGCACGCGAAATCGCTAAGAATGGACTATTTACTTGCTTGATTTGGAGCCGGATGAAATGCACGTTTTTCGAGGCGGACACGAAAATCAAGGCGTGGCACGAATCCCAATGCCAGCGCGCGGATCGGGGCGCGAGGCGCGCGCGTGGGTCAACGCGCTCCGGCGCGGATCACGCGGGGGCCGCCATGTGGCAGGCCCCCATTCGCGCCCCTGCGGATGCGGGTGACCCGCGCCGTGTGGCGCGTTGGTGTAACGCGCCGCATGGCGCGTTGTGTCACGCGTGCCCGTGTGGCACGCGGTGACGCGCGCCACGTTGCGCAGGGGCGCGCGCCTGGACCGGGTGCGCGCGCCCCTGTGCCGTGGACCGCCGGTCAGGGGGCCCCACCTTGAGCGGTGCACTGTGGACCCGGCTCGTGGCTCCTCCTCCTTCTTTTTCTTATTCTTTTCTTTCTTCTTCTCCCCGCACACCGCTTCACCTCCCTTTTCGTTTCTTTCTTCTTCAACCGTGCACGAGAGGGAGTGAGAGAGGGAATTTTGTGGGCTTGCGGCGGTGCTTCGTGGACCTCGCAGAGCGCGCGAGGTGTTCCTTCGAGCCGGATGCGCGGCGCGACGCTCGTCCTTTTGTGTTCTCCTTCGTCGCGTTTCGGTGTACGGGCTCCCCCGGTCTACTCCGACCTCCGTTTCAGGCGATTCTTGCGCTGTTGGATTCGTAACAGGCAGAGCTACGATATTGGTATTTTCTACTTCCCCTAGTTTTGCACGTTTCGAGGAGTTTCTCCATACTTACCGGGATCCCTTTTTTTGATGGAGTTTTGGACAGCGACACCTTGCCGGATTTTTATCTCCGCAACCGGGCATCGGATTTAGACGCTCTTATAGACTTTTTTCATCTACTCGACGCAAGGATCGTCCCCGTATTTTTTCCTGGATTTTTTGAGGCTTCCCCGAAGGTGTACACTTCCTTTTTATATGTACAGGAGTTTACAGTTATTTGGTTTTGGATTTCTGCGCGCCGATATTGTGGAATTTGTAACTTGGCCTACGGGACTCCGTTTTGGGCGTACAGGTACTCGTTTCGAAGCTATCGACGTGAGGAACGCTGTGGTATTATTCCTGGATCTTTTTGGAACTCCTCCAGCAGGTGAAATAATTACATCTTTGGGGTTGAATTTCAGACTGAGTGTTTTTGGTTAATGGTTGGAATAAAGTGTAACCTTGGATTGTATGTTGTACCAGGAGGAGCTGTTCGGGGATTAGGGACTGTGTTTTACTGCACCGTTTTGCGTGCGGACTCCGTTTTGCGCGCGGGTTTCGGCACCGTGCTCCGTTTTGTGTACGGACTCCGGCGGCGTGCTCCGTTTTGCGTGCGGACTTCGGCAGCGGGCACTGTTTCGCGTGGAGGCCAATTGCAAGTGTCTACGAGCAATTGGTGGCGAACCGAGGTGGGTGGCCCTATCTCCAAGCTTGTATGGACTGTACAGTATTTCTACTGCTGTAGGACTTTGCATGCTAGTTTATTTTCTTGTATAGCATGCTAGATTGTAGGAATTCTTATTCCTGTTTTTATCTGAGGTTCTTGTGACCTCCTTGCTCTCTATTATCTGTTAAAATGTAGAAATCTTGGAACTTGACCTAGCACCCCCGTCATATGTTGCATGTGTTTGACCAGACCTTAGAAAACCTCAATCTGGGCTAGGTTCTTTTGTGCTTTAGACATCCCACACTTTGCATTTCCTTCAGACATAGAGTTCCTCGCCCGGGTAGTGGGCAGAGAGGTCAGGGTATTGTGGGATGGGTTTGCACTCGGGCCTGGGGGCCGAGTGGGGTCTGGTGGCTGTGTTAGGCCAGTGTTGGTATTTTGGGAACCGTTTTGAGTAAACGGGGTCCCGGGTTTCTGGTTATTCTCTGTTTTGCTCGTCACCACCGTGTTGTGATCGTGGTGCACGTGGGTTGTCAGGACCTTGAACCCAGGATGTTTTTGGACACTCATGATTTTAGTAAAACCAGTATTTTCTTCCGAAATTCTAGGGGCGTCGAAGCCTGTTCTTGTTTGATTGGGCGACGGCATCAACCCTTGGAAGTTCGGAAAAGTAAACTCGTTTTTAACTGATGTTTTTCAAGAACTAAAATCTATAAAAATTGGTTTTCTCATTTCAAGTCGGTTTTTAAGAAAAAGAGTAATTTTATCCTCACCCCAAGGGGGTTGAGTGGAAACGATGTTTTATAATAAATGTCATCTCTTTTCTAAACTCCCTCACCGACCGGGGTGAGTGATCTGGGTTCTAAGGGCTGATTTCATTCTCGGGTCGAAAACAACGGGAGGCTACGCCTATAGCCTGTTCTTGTTTGATTGGGGACGTAGGTATTAGTTTCCCGGGGTTTTCGGACTCTTTGCGGTTCTGGCTGTGGAGCATCTCCAGCCCGTGAGTTCAGTGTATTGATGTTAGTTTCCCACTTTAACCGAGAAGGGCCGAATCTCTGAACGGTATAGGATTGAGAACTTCGATAGGCTGAGCCTAGAGTCTGTTCTTGTTTGATTGGGGTCTAGGCACCGGTCTAACGGATTCTCGGACCTATGCCGCGTCAGTCGGTTCTTCTCGTCTATGAGTGGGGTGTCGATGTGGGAGCCGTTGGGAGTGACGGCGATCCCAGTTGTGTAGTTCCTTCTCTAGCGAGTTAGTGTTGTGAGTTGTGTCGTTGAGGGTTCTCCGACATAGCCGTGAGAGTGGTTGGGCTTTTCATGTTTGAGTCGAGGTTCCTTTCCGACTGAGTTGTGTTTCGAGCTTGAGATACCGATCGGTTTGATCATGGATTATAGCCTGCTGAGCCTGGCTTTTTGCCAGTTATGAGATACTTGAGTTACTTGAGTTCGTTGGGGTCGCTCCCCTCGAGCTACGCCCCTGGTGCGATGATGATACCGAGCCTGACGAGGCTGCGATGATGCGACTAGTTGATACACTAGAGTTCGCTTGAGATAGTCGGACAGGACGCCCCGCGTAAATCCCGTCCTCATGTGGATGTGTGGTGGTGGGTAGGTGCGATCCTAGTCGACAGGCGCAGGCTTGACTGGACCCTATGTGGCAGTCATAGAGATTGGGTGTTATGTGTGAGAGAGTATGCATATCATGTGTCTTGGTGGTGTTTCCTTTGAGCATAGTACTTATGACATATGGTCAGTAGTGAGTGGATGCATACCATCATCTGTGTTTCCTTTTCCATTGAGCATAGTAGATAGAGGCATAGTAGCTGTAGAGTTATTTCTTTCCAGCTCCTTTCTTTCAGTACTACCTTGTTACTTTTGCCTCTAGTAGACTTGGTGGGCAGACCGTTGGGCTTGTAGACGGCACCCACTGAGAACTACTGTGGGAAGTAGTTCTCACACCCGTCGTGGTGTTTTTCCCCAGGGACATCTGCTCCTGTTCCTGTGTTCCTGTTGCTGATCCTTCAGACCGGTTCGAGGGAGTCGCGAGCTAGTTCCTTACCCGTCGTCGGAGTGTAGCGGTACCCCCCTTTTCAGTGGAGAGCTTCAGTAGATTAGGTTCTGCTTTTTCTTCTGTTGAGGGAACCTTGTAGTGAGGTATAGAGTTGTACCTTTTATTTTACAGTTTGAGAGACTGTTGTAGTGAGGATATTTGTTGTATCGAGAGCTTGTACACTGATGTATTTATTGGAGATATCTCCCTTTTGAGTTTTGTATCAGAGGACTTTTTATATGATCGTATTTGGGAGATGGATATTGTTTTATTTTTAGTTGTACAGTGTTTGGATTTCAGTTTTTGCAGTAGTTTACTTTTAGCTCTGATATCTGTTTAGCTGTAGATGTTTCTTCTTGCAGGTTAGACGCTTCGTCTGTACGGCAGTTTCCGTACAGATGGCGGATCTGTTGGCGAGCCCGGGTCGCAGTTTCGACCCCGGGGCGTGACAGATTAGAGTGGTATCAGAGCCTAGGTTGTAGGTCATTGTGGACTTAGAAACCCTAGGCTTGTGGTTGGACATTAGGATGACTACGTGAGAGTCGTGACTTTTAGCGAGAGTCCTGATTGAGTTTTATACCTCTCCCAAGAGACGGGATGAGTGATTGGCATGTTTATTCTCCTAAGTGATTATGTTGGCTGCAGACAACATAAAGCTATAGAATGGATGGCATGTCTTAGACTTTCGCTGGATTGGGTCGTATGGTTGTTGTGTCCTGATGTTTGTTATTGTGCAGTGGATTACGATACCCCTGAGACGTCGTGTTGTGAAGAGGACACACCCCGCACCCGATGAGTACCCGAGCAGCGGGAGGCTGAGCTATCAGAGCAGAGCGAGACATAGGAGTTATGGACCCAGATGACACCGAGGTCGGAGATTGTTCGATGCCAGGAGGAGGCCATGGAACATTTGATGCGCCTGTTGGAGCAGAGAACACAGCCAGTTGCAGTACCGCTTGAGAGTCCTCCAGCACTTTCTTCTTATGCAGTGGCATATTCAGTTGTACGAGTGGCACCAATGGAGCGAGCAGCCCCCTCCGTGCCGACGAGTTGTGCCGAGGCACTGAGGTAGGGTGGATGGCGGATAGTAGATGAACTTTGGGACATCATCGATCGATTGAGCCAGTCCCGGCAGTCTGATCCACCCCGATTGACAGGATTGAGCTTGGAGCCGTGGGAGGCTGAAAACTGGATAGCAGCAATGGAGAATCATCAGGTGCACTTGGCTACGCACTTTTTGGAAAAGGACGCTGAGATTTGGTGGCGTCGAGTTCACCCTGTTGGACTACCGGGAGCGCAGTTGTTGACTTGGAGCGAGTTTCGTGCTTTGCTGCTCAGGGCCTTCTTTCCTGACAGTGTAAGCAGAAACTTGAAGGGAATCTTAGACGCCTGCAGCAGGGGAGTCGACCTCTTCAGGAGTATGTTCGCGAGTTTTGTAGTTGTTGAGCGGTGTGCCCCTTATCGCCTGGATAAGGCCCAGAAGGTTGAGCTAGTTGAGAGAGTACTGAATCGGAATATCTATCACTTGGTGTATTCTCGGCGAGTGCCGACGTTAGATGCAGTGATTGAGCAGGCTCGGTGGGTTGACCGAGGATCAGTGATCATGTCACAGGGAGACGGAGCGCCAGGGACCAGCTCCGGGGAGAGGCATCCAGTGCCACCTGAGTTTGGACAGTCGAGTAGATCGAGACCCCCGGGGCCGCCACGATCCTATTCTGAGGGTCATGAGTCTCAGAGGAGACAGAGACCAGGAGGTTCTCCACAGCCGATGTATCAGCAGCAGCAGCAGGATGTTTGTGCCATTTGTGGTGGGCCGATTTCTACGCCGCAGTGTGACCACAGGTAGAGGCGATGTTTTGTGGGGACAGTCGGGATGTTTTCAGTCAGCATGCCTTCGAGCAGTGACTACGGCAATACCGCTTGCGACGGTACCCCGCTACCTCTTCGGGATGAAGTAGCTCCTTCGATTTCCGCCAAGTTGATAGGGACACGACGTCTGGACAGACTGAGCGACGACCATCTACTTCGAGCGGATGAGTCTGTACCGCCCGGTGGGAGGGCGCTACGGCAGTGGACCAGGTTGTCGCGGGCATGATTTCTTTACAGCAGTTTGAGTTGAGTGTTTTTGGCTTCCCTGTTTGGACTGGAGGTAGAGTTATTACCACGTGCACTAGAGGTACAGATTTCTGTTGGTATTGTGCATGCGGGGGAGCCTTGTGGATTGTGTCCAGTACAGATGAGACTTGGAATTATATTGGCAAGTGTTACGGTTCAGTGGCAGCTCCACGGCTCAGATTGAGCATACAGGATGGACCAGTTGGTGCGGTATAGTGCAACTGCTGATTGTGGAATGAGATCGGTTACCCTTCCGCGAGTTGGACTAGAGGACTTCACTTTCACAGATCTTCGGGGTATCCTTCCTGCAGCTGTGGCTTCAGCGGTTTGCGGCTTGGTGCTACTTTTGGATTGTTGGTGACGATTAGGACTAGATGTTGTGTCCTTAGGGGTTACGGTTAGATCGTAGCTTTCGCTTTGTAGCCACGGCAGGAACGACTTCAACCCTTCTCTCCCTTTTTCTTGTCTGGGTGCTGAAATTTTCGAACGGGACGAAAACTTCGAAAGACTGCTCCAGAAATGGAGACGGTGCCCGAACCTGTTCTTGTTTGATTGGGGCAAGGGCACTGGTCCTTTCGGGATTTTCGGACCTTTCGTTAATTTCAGCCGTTTTCTAAACTGAGAGTTGTGGTTGACGACTTTCCTGCTGATAGGGCCTTTACTTTTCTTGTTGGTGGTGTGGGCGTAATTCGTGTAGTTTTGGACAGTTTAGAGCGGACGAGTAGAGTGGTATCCTTTGGAATTCCTGGAGTTTTCCAGTTTTGGACTCCTAGCCGTGTGGACTCGCTTCGCGGAGTGTGCGTAGCGTCAGGGGAGTTGGAGACGGTGTTGATGGATACTTACTTGTGGCTTTGGAAACTCCCCTTTTGAGCTGTGTTAGTTTCGAGGACAAAACTTTCTTTTAGTGGGGGAGAGTGTGAGGTCCCGGAATCCCCCGCGTAGGGTTTGCTGGTTGTTTGGCAGCTTTCGGTGGCCGTTGGGGGTGTTTGTGTGCATGTTGGGGCCCAGAATTAGATTGTGGTGCAATTTGGGACTTAGTTTGCATCACTGGAGGTCTGCGTGGTGCGTCGGTGGTGTTTGTGCGCAATTTGGACACTAGTGTTGGACTTTGGGCTTAAAAGGGGATCCCGTCGAAATTTGGAGGACCCGTCGGGTGTTTGGAAGTGGTTTCGCGCGATTCAGATGTCAAAATTGGGCTCCGGGCGAAGTTTGGATAAAAGTTTACCTCTCCGGTCGCCTTCGGGAATTTTTAGAGTTGAAATTTGGCAAATCGGACTTCAGATTTGGACCCGGCGCGAAAATCGGATTGAGTGGGCATTCGGCAAATTTTTGGATAAGAATTTGGAAAAACGGACATCGTTTTTGGATTCAGCGCGCGAAATCGCTAAGAATGGACTATTTATTTGCTTGATTTGGAGCCGGATGAAATGCACGTTTTTCGAGGCGGACACGAAAATCGAGGCGTGGCACGAATCCCAATGCCGGCGCGCGGATCGGGGCGCGAGGCGCGCGCGTGGGTCAACGCGCTCCGGCGCGGATCACGTGGGGGCCGCCATGTGGCGGGCCCCCATTCGCGCACCTGCGGGCGCGGGTGACCCGCGCCGTGTGGCGCGTTGGTGTAACGCGCCGCATGGCGCGTTGTGTCATGCGTGCCCGTGTGGCACGCGGTGACGCGCGCCACGTCGCGCAGGGGCGCGCGCCTGGACCGAGTGCGCGCGCCCCTGTGCCGTGGACCGCCGGTCAGGGGGCCCCACCTTGAGCGGTGCACCGTGGACCCGGCTCATGGCTCCTCCTCCTTCTTTTTCTTATTCTTTTCTTTCTTCTTCTCCCCGCACACCGCTTCTCCTCCCTTTTCGTTTCTTTCTTCTTCAACCGTGCACGAGAGGGAGTGAGAGAGGGAATTTTGTGGGCTTGCGGCGGTGCATCGTGGACCTCGCAGAGCGCGCGAGGTGTTCCTTCGAGCCGGATGCGCGGCGCGACGCTCGTCCTTTTGTGTTCTCCTTCGTCGCGTTTCGGTGCACGGGCTCCCCCGGTCTACTCCGACCTCCGTTTCAGGCGATTCTTGCGCCGTTGGATTCGTAACAGGCAGAGCTACGATATTAGTATTTTCTACTTCCCCTAGTTTTGCACGTTTCGAGGAGTTTCTCCATGCTTACTGGGATCCCTTTTTCTGATGGAGTTTTGGACAGCGACACCTTGCCGGATTTTTATCTCCGCAACCGGGCATCGGATTGAGACGCTCTTATAGACTTTTTTCATCTACTCGACGCAAGGATCGTCCCTGTATTTTTTCCTGGATTTTTGGAGGCTTCCCCGAAGGTGTACACTTCCTTTTTATCTGTACAGGAGTTTACAGTTATTTGGTTTTGGATTTCTGCACGCCGATATTGTGGAATTTGTAACTTGGCCTACGGGACTTCGTTTTGGGCGTGCAGATACTCGTTTCGAAGCTATCGACGTGAGGAACGCTGTGGTATTATTCCTGGATTTTTTTGGAACTCCTCCAGCAGGTGAAATAATTACATCTTTGGGGTTGAATTTCAGACTGAGTGTTTTTGGTCAAGTGTTGGAATAAGTGTAACCTTGGATTGTATGTTGTACCAGGAGGAGCTGTTCGGGGATTAGGGACTGTGTTTTACTGCACCATTTTGCGTGCGGACCTCGGCGCCGTGCACCGTTTTGCGTGCGGACTACGTTTTGCGCGCGAGTTTCGGCACCGTGCTCCGTTTTGCGTGCGGACTCCGGCGGCGTGCTCCGTTTTGCGTGCGGACTTCGGCAGCGGGTACCGTTTCGCGTGGAGGCCAATTGCAAGTGTCTACGAGCAATTGGTGGCGAACCGAGGTGGGTGGCCCTATCTCCAAGCTTGTATGGACTGTACAGTATTTCTACTGCTGTAGGACTTTGCATGCTAGTTTATTTTCTTGTATAGCATGCTAGATTGTAGGAATTCTTATTCCTGTTTTTATCTGAGGTTCTTGTGACCTCCTTGCTCTCTATTATCTGTTAAAATGTAGAAATCTTGGAACTTGACCTAGCACCCCCGTCATATGTTGCATGTGTTTGACCAGACCCTAGAAAACCTCAATCTGGGCTAGGTTCTTTTATGCTTTAGACATCCCACACTTTGCATTTCCTTCAGACATAGAGTTCCTCGCCCGGGTAGTGGGCCGAGAGGTCAGGGTATTGTGGGATGGGTTTGCACTCGGGCCTGGGGGCCGAGTGGGGTCTGGTGGCTGTGTTAGGCCAGTGTTGGTATTTTGGGAACCGTTTTGAGTAAACGGGGTCCCGGGTTTCTGGTTATTCTCTGTTTTGCTCGTCACCACCGTGTTGTGATCGTGGTGCACGTGGGTTGTCAGGACCTTGAACCCAGGATGTTTTTGGACACTCATGATTTTAGTAAAACCAGTATTTTCTTCCGAAATTCTAGGGGCGTCGAAGCCTGTTCTTGTTTGATTGGGCGACGGTATCAACCCTTAGAAGTTCGGAAAAGTAAACTCGTTTTTAACTGATGTTTTTCAAGAACTAAAATCTATAAAAATTGGTTTTCTCATTTCAAGTCGGTTTTTAAGAAAAAGAGTAATTTTATCCTCACCCCAAGGGGGTTGAGTGGAAACGATGTTTTATAATAAATGTCATCTCTTTTCTAAACTCCCTCACCGACCGGGGTGAGTGATCTAGGTTCTAAGGGCTGATTTCATTCTCGGGTTGAAAACAACGGGAGGCTACGCCTATAGCCTGTTCTTGTTTGATTGGGGACGTAGGTATTAGTTTCCCGGGGTTTTCGGACTCTTTGCGGTTCTGGCTGTGGAGCATCTCCAGCCCGTGAGTTCAGTGTATTGATGTTAGTTTCCCACTTTAACCGAGAAGGGCCGAATCCCTGAACGGTATAGGATTGAGAACTTCGATAGGCTGAGCCTAGAGTCTGTTCTTGTTTGATTGGGGTCTAGGCACCGGTCTAACGGATTCTCGGACCTATGCCGCGTCAGTCGGTTCTTCTCGTCTATGAGTGGGGTGTCGATGTGGGAGCCGTTGGGAGTGACGGCGGTCCCAGTTGTGTAGTTCCTTCTCTAGCGAGTTAGTGTTGTGAGTTGTGTCGTTGAGGGTTCTCCGACATAGCCGTGAGAGTGGTTGGACTTTTCATGTTTGAGTCGAGGTTCCTTTCCGACTGAGTTGTGTTTCGAGCTTGAGATACCGATCGGTTTGATCATGGATTATAGCCTGCTGAGCCTGGCTTTTTGCCAGTTATGAGTTACTTGAGTTACTTGAGTTCGTTGGGGTCGCTCCCCTCGAGCTACGCCCCGGGTGCGATGATGATACCGAGCCTGACGAGGCTGCGATGATGCGACTAGTTGATACACTAGAGTTCGCTTGAGATAGTCGGACAGGACGCCCCGCGTAAATCCCGTCCTCATGTGGATGTGTGGTGGTGGGTAGGTGCGATCCTAGTCGACAGGCGCAGGCTTGACTGGACCCTATGTGGCAGTCATAGAGATTGGGTGTTATGTGTGAGAGAGTATGCATATCATGTGTCTTGGTGGTGTTTCCTTTGAGCATAGTACTTATGACATATGGTCAGTAGTGAGTGGATGCATACCATCATCTGTGTTTCCTTTTCCATTGAGCATAGTAGATAGAGGCACAGTAGCTGTAGAGTTATTTCTTTCCAGCTCCTTTCTTTCAGTACTACCTTGTTACTTTTGCCTCTAGTGGACTTGGTGGGCAGACCGTTGGGCTTGTAGACGGCACCCACTGAGAACTACTGTGGGAAGTAGTTCTCACACCCGTCGTGGTGTTTTTCCCCAGGGACATCTGCTCCTGTTCCTGTGTTCCTGTTGCTGATCCTTCAGACCGGTTCGAGGGAGTCGCGAGCTAGTTCCTTACCCGTCGTCGGAGTGTAGCGGTACCCCCCTTTTCAGTGGAGAGCTTCAGTAGATTAGGTTCTGCTTTTTCTTCTGTTGAGGGAACCTTGTAGTGAGGTATAGAGTTGTACCTTTTATTTTACAGTTTGAGAGACTGTTGTAGTGAGGATATTTGTTGTATCGAGAGCTTGTACACTGATGTATTTATTGGAGATATCTCCCTTTTGAGTTTTGTATCAGAGGACTTTTTATATGATCGTATTTGGGAGATGGATATTGTTTTATTTTCAGTTGTACAGTGTTTGGATTTCAGTTTTTGCAGTAGTTTACTTTTAGCTCTGATATCTGTTTAGCTGTAGATGTTTCTTCTTGCAGGTTAGACGCTTCGTCTGTACGGCAGTTTCCGTACAGATGGCGGATCTGTTGGCGAGCCCGGGTCGCAGTTTCGACCCCGGGGCGTGACATCTATGCCCAACATCACACATTGTAGGTTAAGGATCAACAAAACCAACTACTCTCATATAAGCCGTTCTCAAATAAATCAACCAAGTCCTTCTCACATAAGCAACCAAGCACTTCTCACATAACCCCATCAAGTCCTCACATAAATCAATCAACCATTCACATATAACTATCACCATCATTCTCACATAATTATGTTAACCATTCATCATAAGGTGTAGGTTGAAGATTAGTTTCCTAATTACCCTCACATAGAATAGGTTTAAGGATGATCACTTAATATCAACTTCATATGAGATAATATAATTTCAACCAACTAATCATTTACTCATGCATAAGCTAAGGATCAAATAACTTAATCTAAACATGGATATCCAAGCATATCACACCAAGGAGAAGAGAACATCAACCACAATGCCATGAAGGAAACCAATAGCCCGAGTGGGTAAATCGATGTTTTCGGCAAAGCACAACCACCCACCTGAAACTTGACGATCCGATGCCCGATCTGGCTAAATTTTGGCGTGAGTAATCCTTATCCTCCCAGGAGTCCGATGCCGTGAAAATCATCCAAATCCGCCTCACGGATTGGGCGCAATCACTGAAACAATGCACACTGCGCACTCAAATTCCAGAATTTCAGCATGTGGAACAAGGTTAAATAAAAAGTATGTGCAACCTCAAATACCTCAAAATGAAGTCTCCAACAGTAAAACAAAGATCTCCTCTTTCATACAAATATCTTCAAGTCCTCAAAAATCCACCATTAATTTCCCTTAACATTCAAATGAGGCAAAAAATCACAATGCTGTCCAAAATTGCTAACATAAACTTGCTAGCATTTCCAAGCTTAATTAGGGGCCTTTCCAAAGGGATTTATCCACAGATTACAAAAGGGAATTTGCTCACCTTGAAGTTAAGAAGAAGTACCAACTTGAATTTCTGAAAAAGACCTTATATCCACAAAGTTATCTGCATTCCAAGGGGCATTACTCAAATCAATACTAAAACAGGGACTGCAGTAAACCATATAATCGCACTTAAGAAGATCATTAAAGTTACCTAATCAAACGTGCTCTAAATCCTGCAAGAGAGGTACCATTGGATTCCTTGTCTAGAGTAGATACAAATTGAGCTAAAGAACTCCAATTTTCATGCTCGGATGAAGGAGAAAACCCATAAACACTTTGAACTATCCACTAAGTTCCATCTGTACCTGACTGCAGCAAGGTGCTCCAAAGATCATGCATAAACCCTAATACAAACTCAGATCTGGGGAAAATGATACATGACAATATTGTAGATCTTCGAGTCCTGGAAATTTCCCCGCAAAAATCATCCAATAATTCCCATCCTACTGCCCAGAAAGGCCAAAACACTGAGGACTGTTCAGGATTCCAGACTGAAATGAAGGGTCTCAAAGATGGCCCTAAAACTCTGTAAAAACATGAGATCTGAGGGGAGAGTTGAATACAAAGATTGTAGCCTTACCTCTTGTGAAAACGTAGAACCAAAAATGAGCTCAAAATTCCAAGAAATGAAGCTTGGGGAATTTTTCCACTAAACTGCGACGGTGAAGCTCCGAAAATCCAGCAATGGTGCTTGTGCTCCAACATGAGGAAAATGATGATCAAGGAGCTCCAATGGCCCATCCATGGTGATGAATCTGTAGAAGAGATGTTGGTGATGCTCTATAGAAGGTCCTCCAAAAATCCCAGTCCAAAGAAGGAAGAAGGAGGAAGAAGAAGAAGAAGAAAGGAAGAAGAAGGAGGAAAAAACACAACTTAATCCCCTCCCCCTCACCCCCGCAGCTACAGGACGGGCCAGGCCCGCTCGGCCTGGCGGGCCGGACACGTGGCGGCCATCCGGGCCGCCACGTCGCCCGGGACGAGCCACCCGGATCAAGCCACGCGGCTTGATCCGGGTGGCCGCGGCGCCACCAACGGGCGCGCGCCGCGTGTCCCCACGCGCGGGGACCGCGCAGCGCGCCCACGTGCGCGCGGCGGCGGGCCCAACAACGGCCCGCCACGCGTCCTACCGCAATGCACGCTGGACCGCACTCCAACACCGGCCCAATGGGGTGCCGACACGTGGCACCCCGGTCCACGGCCTTTCCCTGCGCCCGAAAAATCCCCCGAACTTCCGGTTGCCCGTTTCACTCATCCGGACTCCGAAAAAAACATGTAAATAGCCGATTTTCATCGTTTTTCCGTGCTGAATCCAAATACGAAGTCCGTTTTGCAAAATTCAATTTCTAATTTTCGGCGAAACTCCACATTAGGCAATCTTGATCCATTTCTCGCAATGAGTCCGTTTTTTGGGTCCGATTTGCGCGCAATCAACACCATCCACAAAAATAGGCCTCCACAGGCTGTCGATCACACTGTAATGACCACAAAGTTTCGGGTCTTCACATGTAGGGCGGCAGTGAATTTGCGAAAAATCTGTGGATCGTCAAGGGAGATGCCAAGCGCCAATGCTTGGCGCCGGAAGTCGGTGGTGTAGTCCTGTACAGTCTGGTCGCGCCTTTGGCGCAGGACATGCCAGCGCTTCCATCGCTCTTCTTCATACCCCATAGGGTAGAATTCCTGGCGGATCAATCGTTTAAACTGACTCCAGGTAAAATCCTCATTGGTGGAATTTTGGAGAATGGCCTTCCACCAAGTCAATGCATGACCTACAAGTTTTAGTTTTGCGAAAATTACCTTGTTCGCGCTACTATAGTTGTAGAGGTCAAAGTACGTCTCCAGTTGGTCGAGCCAAGCGTCCAATTTTTCAGCATCGACAGTGCCGTCATAGTTGGGGATCTCGATCTTGGCCTCAACCTTGAACGGTTGTGACCTTCCTTCTGCAAGCGACGGAGCGATGCTTCCGTTATCGTCAGAGTCGTCGTCGTCTCGCGCACCCGAGGTACCCTCGGCAGCGCCCTTCATCGGCGTCACATGCGCCTTTGGATGAGTTCCTGAGAGTCGACCGCTCTTCTCCACCGGTATTGCCGATGGTGCTGCAGATTGGGCCTTGATCCAATCTAAGACGGTCTTCATGTCATCAGACAACGTCGCAACTTTGGCGGCAAGGTCGGCCGTTGTCGCTATCTGCTCGTCTGCGGACATGGTAGGCGGGCTCTTCGTTTTCCTCGTCGATGGCCTGCGGAAGATGTCGAGGACGGAGAGTTGTTCGCTGGTATTTTTGTAGACGCTTCTGGTTCGCACCATACGCCAGGATCTGGCGCTCTGATACCACTTGATCCGTCGGAGGAGGAGGAAAATGTCGCAACGCCTCCCCGATGGATATCTGAAACCCGAATGAGAGAAAAAAAGAGAAGACGAAGAATATATTTGTAGGTGGAAGAGTTTTCTATTTTTACTCTCTAACTGGGAATGACTTTACAAGAGCCAATAGACCCCTATTTATAGCCCTTAGGCTTACAAAAGATAAGAAACAATAACAATTTTATTCCTAACCAAATTGGCTTTATCCAATTTGGTTTAACAACCCGATCCAATTAAACTACCTCGATCCCTATCCTAACCGAAGTAGTTGTAACTGCCTCCGCCTTATCCTCAATGATTGAGACTTATCCGGAGTAGTTGTAACCGCCTCTCCCTATTCTCAATGGTTGAAACTTATCCAGAATTTAGATTGTCCCGGATCACACAGCTTGACACGTGGCCCGGCCCAGAAGGCGACACGTGGCTCGGCGGCTGGTCAACGCGCGCCTGGCGCGCGCATGTGCGCGCGCCTGGCGCGCCGCTTGCGCACTGTGCACGCACGCGCCTCGAGGCGGTGCAGTGGTTCTGTGGACCGAGCGCACAACACCGCGCCATACACACACCGCAACGTGTCACCCACCGGTCCACCGTACACCCGCGCCTTTTTTTGTGGACCGCGCCTGCTGCGCCGGCCAACCGGGAGCCGCAACATGTCCCGTCCCGAGTGCACGCCTCCGCGGTGGACCGCGCACCTACCCGTGCGCTGCACGCTGTCCGCGCCTGCCCGCCGCCGCGCTCCGCCGCCGCCCGCCGCCGCCCGCCGGCGGCCGACACAGTACCTCTGCCTCGAAATTCGTGCCGGATCATCCGGGCTCCGAAAAATGCAAGTAAAAAGTCCATTTTCAACGTTTTCGCGCGCTGAATCCAAATCCGATGTCCGTTTTGCCAAATTCCAACTCTAAAAATTACTGAAGGCATCCGGAAAGATGTTCTTTTGTCCAAAATTCGCGCTAAGCCCAATTTTAATACCCATTGCGCGCAAAACCACTTCTAAGCATTCGACGGGGTCATCTGGCTACTCTCGTGATCCATTTAGCACACCGGGTCCAACACTAGTGTCCAATTGGTGCGCAAACACCACCGACGTGCCAAATAAGCCTCCAGCAGCTGCTGGTCAACCAGTAATCTCGTCGTGGGAATCCAGGTCCTCACATCCTCTTCCACTAAAGAAAGTTTCGTCCTCGAAACTAGCTCAAATCCACCCTTAGGTAATTTAGTGCTTATCTCAATTTGAAAGGGTAGAATTCAGAATTGGTGTCATTTGGAAAATCTCCGTAAGTCATCTTTGTAAATCCGTTACATCTTGATAGTGTTTGGATCTCAAGATTATTTTTGATGACTTGTGTTTGATGAATATAACATGAAAAACTGTTTATAATGTTTTATCTTTGTTTTTCATGATTTAGGAGTAAATCTTTTTAATTTTGTGAAATTACTTGGATTGAATGGCATCTGTGTGAATTCGTTGTTTAAAGCACTTAGATTGATTTCTTGATGGAATACAAATCGGTATTTGAAAAGATTTCAAAATTTGGATTTGTTTCAAGAAATTCTTGTCTTTTTGGCTCTGGTGTACCCGTACTTGAATTTTAGTACCGGAACCAAAATTCCGGATCAAAAAACCCAATCCGGACCCCGAATCATGAAAATCCCTATCTTTCACTTGAGTACCGGTACTCCATGTTTAGTACCGGAACTACCTTTGCGGATTCGGATCAAAGGAATTTTCAGTCTGGAACCCGAACGAAGATTTTCAGGATTTTGCACTGTGTACCGGTACGCGATTTATTGGTACCGGTACGCGGACTGGATTACTTTATATTCCGGAACTAAAGCTTTTTATTCCATCTCTCCCATTTTAAAACCCTCCCTCTCTCTCTCTAAAACATCTAAAAAGGGTTTTCTCTTCTAGATCAAGAGATTTGTTGCTCTCATTTGTAAGTTTCTACATTAATCTTGCTTTCTTTAACTTCAAAACCCTAGTTCTTAGGTTTTGATGTTGCTTTTAGGGATTTTTGAGTAGATTTTTGCTTTAAATGAAATCTCTTGCATAAATTACCCCTAACTCTTGTTTAGAACATAAATGGTACCTCTCTATGTAGTTAGATTCATGTTTCCATGCCTATTTGATTGAATCTAACATTTTCATATGTTCTTAACATAGAAGAAATTGAGAATTAGGGCTTTTAATGTAAATGGTTTTTAAATGATGAATCATCAATTGTGACATGTTTAGAATGTTTCTTAGACATGTTTAAACCTTTCTATACGATCAAATCATAGTGCATTATGTTCTTTGTAGGAAATGGCATTTTCATGGCTACTTGCACTGGTGATTTTGATGGCCACTGGAAGTGGACGTGGTCGCGGTTCTGGAAAGAAAAAGGCAACTAAACGATCACGAGATGAAGGGACGACAAGCTCAGATTCTGAACATTCATCAGAATATGAAGAAGAAACGGTTCAAGGAAAGGGGAAAGCACCTATGGCTCCAAGGAAAAAGAAGGGTGCGGATTCTCCTCCGCGTAGAAGTACCGGTGGACCGGTAATACGCGACCGCTCTCAACGGAGATCTAATGTTGATGAAAGTGAACAGCATGTAAGTGCAAAACGCCAAGCCAGATTTGCAAACCGTACATGCATTGGAGAGCGTCACGTGAATTTCAACGAGCTATGTCGCGAGGTGCCAGACTTTGTGAGGCTTTTGGAACAAAGTCATATTCGCCCACTTGGCAGAGTCCAACCAAAGATGGGTTTTTGTGTTGAGATCATCAGGGAATTTTATATGAGAGCTAACATACTCCAAAAGGACCTAAAATCAGAATATCACATTTTGTCCTTAATCATCTGCTACAACTTATTGCCTACAATGGGGACCAAAAGGATTCGATGGGATCGATTGCTACTTCTCTTTTTCCTTGGTCACCCGGAAAGTGCAAATGGAATCAACATCAACATTCCATTCTTAATTTGGCAGCAAATGGTACATGTCATTGAGGGATCAAGGCAACGTGACCTTCTACCGTATCCAATCCTGATTACTCGTATTCTGGAAGACCACGGTGTTGACATTTCTTGTACCAAATTTGACTACGGCTTAGGCTCAATCGATGGAATCACGTTAGCCAAGTCAGTTAGCACTTTGAAAACATTTGGGCACACAAAGGGCTATGCAAGCGAAGCCACTACGAGCGCACCGCCTCGCCAAGAATCTCCTGAACCAGATGAAGTGGTCACTCTTCAGACCTTGCATCGGGATGTGCGATCTTTGAAGAAAAGGATGGAGCAAGGCTTCAAGAAACTCGAGGATGGTTTAAAGAAGATATTCGATATCCTTGGGTGCAAACACGATGATGTGGTCACTGGAGCAACTGCACCAAGTACATCTCATGGACCTACATCACATGAGGACGATGATGATTCAGATCAGGATGAGTGATTTCTTTGTCTTCTTGTTTTTGCTTTTTAGTTTCTTTTCACTTTGTGATGAACAAGAACTCTAATGGGCATGTAACTAAGAACTTATCCTTCTAGTGTGTTTCTTTTTGTCTATTTTGACTATTTGACAATTTGTGACAAAAAGGGGGAGAACAGAAAATATAGATTGAATCACAAAGGGGGAGAACATGTTGGAGATGCTCAAGACAGGGAGAGAACATGGAGAACATGTTGGAGATGCTCAAGATAGGGGGAGATAAAGAAAAGATTGAAAGAGCCACAAAACAAAAGAACCAAAAGGAAGACGGATCAAATGTAGGATTTTAATTTCTAACGACTAACATTTGATTTTGTTTGGAGTTTTGTTTTGCAGGAATTACATCACTTTAAGACTCCAAGTCCTAAGTCATAGAGTATGTTCTAGGACTGTTTAGTTCAAATGTAATTTTGTATTTATTGGATCTTTCACGCAAAGAAAATCAATGTTTTGGTGATAACATTGAATTTCGAATTTTTGGTTTAAGATGAGTGACTTGAGCGTTTTTATGTATTTTTGGGTTTTGTCACGAAATTGCCAAAGGGGGAGATTGTTACGGCTTTTTGGTGTTGGCATATTTCGTGAGTCAAGTCAGTGAGTTGAGTCGGAGTCTTAAAGGGATCAAATTATCAAATCAGCCTTCGGAGACTCATTGAAGATTCAACATGAGCCCAAGTCAACTCACAGGTATGATTAAAATTAATTTATGGTGATTAAAGTTCGTTTATAATCATTGGAAACAGGAAATTAATGAAAACCGGTTTAGACTTGGTTATAGGAACTTGGTTTTAACTTACAACTTATTTTAAGTTTGGATTCCGGTACTTGGTCTGTTTTGGATAAAGTTTATCTTGGAAAAATCAGTTTTTACATTGAGTACCGGAACCACACTTGGAGTTCCTCAAACCCGACACAGAATTTTCTGAAATTTGTATTGCGTACCGGAACACAGACTCGCGTACCGGAACACAATAGGAAAATCTGTGTTTTGCACCATTGAGTACCGGAACACAATATTTGGTACCGGTACACAATGTTGCCTCGGGAAAAGTTTCCTAAACCGACTCTAATTCGTTTCCAAGGGTTATAAATAGATACTTAGGGTTTCTCGACTACGACGACCAAGACCGAAAACACTCGAGAGCAACCCTAGAGGCTAGGTTTTTATCGTTCTTCTTTTTAGCCTCTTTTAGGTCAATTCGACGGTTCTTCTAAGATCTATCTTTTGTCGAATTGATCTAAACTTTGCTTAGAATTTCTTTCTACGGTTCTTCAATGATAATCTAAGCAAAGGATCACCATCGAAGCCTATATTTCTTTATCGGCTGAGTTTGCGTCGTGGATTCGACGTAGCACCGTGGATTCGGTGTGTTGAAGGCGTTTCGTGGATTCGAAACGTGTGCTCATGGATTCGAGTGGCGTTCGTGGATTCGAACGTGTGTAGTGGACGTGCAATCGGTGGAGCGCAAGATCCGAAGAACTTGAAGAAGGGATTTGAGTCCGTGGAGTCGGTAATCACCTTGTTATTCTTCTTTTTTTAGTGGATTGTTATTGCGTGTTGGTCCCGTGGTTTTTCTCCTGGATTGGAGTTTCCACGTAAATCTCGGTGTGCTATTTTTATTTTCTGCATTGATTTTTATTTTGCACTGAGATTTGATTTTTAAATATTACACCTATTCACCCCCTCTCTAGGTGTTTGATAGTACCTATTTAGATCCTTGTGGATCCTTAAAAACCAACAAGATACTGTAAACTGAAGCTGAAATCTTAATCTATCATATAGCATAGAACAGAAAGGCTGAGTAATCAGAACTGATAGCCAAGCAGATGGCCTACGCCTAGGTATATCAATCAAAGCTAGAAATAATAGGCGTACTGAAAGGCTCAACTGTGGGATCCAAGCTGCCTACCAAACAGTGGTTCGTCCAACCACAATACTCATAGGGTTGGACTGATAAAGTGCGGACCCAAGATTAACCCACGGTAACTCCCCAGCCACTATGGGAGGCATCACAAAAACGCGCAAATCCGTCTCCCAACACCGGAAATACTAATATTGGCGCTGGTATCAGTCTCATTATCCATTGGCCACGCTCTCCCGGCACTGCCAAGTCCAAGAAGCTCCTCCTCTCAAGAATAAATGTTGGTTTCAGCCAACCTTGAATAACATCCACTTGGCTGGGTTCCACCGCCGCTCCAACGGCCAGAATAAGGTGACCTAAGAAGGCATGCACTTAAAGCTAAAACTTGTACCTCAATAACTTGGCATATAGCTTCATCCACACAAGCATGGTAGCACATCCACAAGTGCTCCTCATGTTCCAAATCGCTCTGGGGTAAACCAAAATATCCTCGGGGAACACCACTCCCAATCCGCCCAAGTACAAGTGGAACACACAATTCCTCAAATCTTGAAGTCACAGGGCATTAGTCATTCCATTTGGCCTCACTATGCTCTCAAATTGCCCTTACCGGATCCTGAATGCCATCCAGGCACAGCCCTCGACTGTCTAATTCCAAGTAGGTACTCGCATCATACAATAACTGCCGGAGTATAGCTCCATCAAAAGGTCCTTGTTACCACCCGGTCCCGTCTACACTCGAACCATAAAAGGACCCTTACAGTCGTGTATCAACGACGTGGCACTAAGTCAAACAGACCCCTTGATCCATCAGATCCTGCGACTGTGCCATCAGCTCTCTCAGCTCCACAGGCGATATCCAATGAGGTGCTGTCGAGGGTGGCGCGGTCCCTCGAACCACGTCAAGCGCAATCTCTATCTCCCTAACCGGCGGCATTATCAACAGCTCAGGTGAGATCACACCCGGGATCTCATGGGCAACCGAGATATCCTTGAATCCCGGTGCCGCCAAAAGCACCTCTCACACCGCAGTCAAACATTCTGTAGCATTGTGCCAATCAATCTCAAGCACAGGGTCAAAATACCGAACTGCCACAATTCCAATAAATCTGCCGGTAACTCGCAGCCTCAGCTGCACTGGACATGATCCAAAAGCCTCCTCCACATGCACACACCAATAGGAACCTGTACCTCTAGTGCACGTGGTAACAATTCTGCCCCTAGTCCATGCAGGAATGCAACATGCTCTAACTCCGGCTGATGTGATGAAATCACACTTGCAACACTCGATCCACTACCGTGGTACCCTCCAACCAGGCGGCACAGGTTTATCCGCTCAAAGCAAGTGGTTGTCGCTCAATCTGCAAGGAAAATCAGGACTATCTAAATAGGGAGCACGACCTCTGTCTCTGCTCACACTGAAGTGACGAATAAGGTCCTCCGCAGATAACAAATCCACGCTACCGCTGCGCCACTCTGATATGAATACTGATGCTGCCATCGGGGTCCACCAGACCTCTGATATCTTGGGAACTCATTATCCAGGAAAAAGAAATCGGAAATGCCCCTGCCGGCCGATCTGTCCTCCATCACCCGGCGCCAAGCGCCAAAATCCAGAACTCGCCTCTGGCGACATATCCCTATCCAAAGGAACTGCAATGCTACGCTCCAAACACAACGCCTACTCCAACGAGGCATCAAAACCTATAACGGAGGGACTGAATAAACTGAAAGGTATCCTGGCGCAATCCACTCCCAGTCTCACATATCCTATGCGCCTCGTCCCTCGAAACCTGGAGCGCGCAGTTCAACAACTGCATAAACCCTCTAGCACAGGGAGGCTCTCAATTGATCACTCCATCACCACCAACCACGACTCTGCCTCCAATGGCTCCAACTCAATCTTATGAGTCTGGGTGGTTCATCTGCCAAATCTGGCTCAATAGATCGATCATGTCCCACAGCTCCTCTGCTATCAACTATCCACCCTGCCTCGGTGCCTCGGCACTAAACACTGGCACAGAGGGGGTTACTCAGTGCTCCGACAACTGTGTCACCTGGACCAGCTGCTCACTCTGCCGCTGATAAGCCTCTGACAATCCTGTCATCTGGTTTCGAAATTCTCTGACCTCAATCCAGGTATCCGGCCCAAAACCAACCGCTCAAGCTCAACTGCAGTGACAGGATGCCCACGGGTCAGAACCCAGCGTCGGGGAGACACCGCTCGCCACGACGAAACCACAAAACAGCACACAAAAGCCACTCGACCCAATCCAGCGAAAGTCTAAAGCATGTCACCCGTTCCACAGCATTATGTTGTCTGCAGCCAACATAATCACTTAGGAGAATAAACATGCCAATCACTCCTCCCGTCCCTTGGGAGAGGTATAAAACTCAATCAGGACTCTCGCTAAAAGTCACGACTCTCACGAAGTCAACCAAGGGTCAAACCATAAGCCTAGGGTTTCTAAGTCCACCATGACCTACAACCTAGGCTCTGATACCAACCTAATCTGTCACGCCCCGGGGTCGAAACTGCGACCCGGGCTCGCCAACAGATCCGCAACCTATGCCAACCTGCATAGGCGAAGCGTCCTACCTGCAAGAAAAGTACTACAACTAAACAAAATATCAGAGCTATAAATAAATATCTGCTGTATAACTAAAATCAATCACTGTACAACTGGAAATAATACAACAAGTCCGTCTCCCAAAAATAATAATAATACAATATCCTCATATACAAGCTCTAAACTCAACCGGGAGGTATCTCCAATAAATACAACAGTGTACAGTCTCTCGATACATAATATATCCTCACTATATCAGTCTCTCAAAAGAGGGAAAGTAAAACAACTAATCTGCTGAAGATCTCCTCTGAAGGGGTACCGCTACTCTCCAACGATGGGTAGGGATCTAGCACGCGACTCCCTCGCCTCGAACAACAACCGCAGAATCCGCGACACCAGCTAAGACTCTGCAAAACAAAGGAGAGAAAAGAAGGGAGGGGAAGAACCCCCAACGGGTGTGAGAACTACACCAAAAAGGGAGTTCTCAGTGGGTACCACCACCAGGCCCGACGATCTGCCCACTAAGTCCGCTAAAGGCATAAGATAACCAAAGCAGTAAAGACTGTAATAGAAAAGCTGGAGACTCTCAACAGCTACCATGCCTCTATCTAAATGCTCAAATGGGGAGAAACTCTGATAAAGATATGCAACACTCGCACACAAGGTGCTCAATCGACCCAATCGAGCTGATTGCCACATCGGGTCCAGTCAAACCTGCGCCCACCTACAACCACCTCCCGCTGACGGGCAGGAATTACGTAGGGCGTCCAAACGGACTAACTCGCTATCGAGTAGTGGCTCATGCAGGCTATAGTCAAAATCCATGCTCTCTCTCAGAACGGATAAGCTCAAGATCACCAAGCCTCTCGCACAACGGTCAACAACTCACCAAGACCACGGGACCACTGTCAATCCCCAAACGGTTCCCAACAACACTAGCACTGGTCTAAACACAGCTACTAGACCCCACTCGGTCCCCCTGACACGAGTGTAACAATAAGAGTAACTGACCGACTAAACCCAATCAAATAAACCGGTATAAAACTGGTACTGCCTGCTCTGCTGTCGAACTCAAGAACTCGACTGCGGGAATGCTGACCGACTGCTGACCGGTACGATCGCATCCCAAAATAAGTAACAGACCGGCTCCTGACCGGCACGGTCGCACACACTCCGGAGTGGCACTCGAGGGGAGCGACCCACACGAGTAAAATATCTCAGTAACCAGTATCGTAATATAGCAGGACTGGATCACGACTCTGATCAAAGTGGGAAAGCCCAACCACTAAAGAAAGCCTCAGTCCTTAATCAGATGCAAAAATACTCAAATAGTGGGAAACTCCGTCCACTAGAGAAATCAGATACCCAATCTGGTGCATAAATAAATATTCGGTCAACCGCCCAATATCCGCGGTTGCCGCAATACCATGCCATCTATAATCAAGTCCTATAACCGACCTCCGGTCAACCGCCCAAAGTCCGCGGTCACCGCGAAACCCTGCCAACCTCAATCCAGCACAACCTGTCCCTGACACCAATGTCCCGGCTACACTACCCCAGACCCCTGCTCGCACCCGAGCAACACAGACCACCTGACTAACAATAAAGGAGAAAAGAAAAGCATGGTTTCTCCTAAGTCAAGTTCCAATAAGTAGTGTAGCAGTAAAAGGTGGCCTAACTACATGTCCATACAAGCATGCATTTGTCCTCAAGAAAGAAATAAGAAAGTAAACCACATGCCTTGTCACGCCCCGGCGTCGAAACTGCGACCCGGGTGAGCTAACAGATCCGCCGCCCATACGGAAAGCCCCGTATAGACGAAGCGACAACCTGCAAAAGATCAACTATACTACACAGATATCAGAGCTGAAAGTAAACTGCTGGAAAATAAAAGCTAAGTGAACAACTACAACTCTCAAATAATACAATCCAACCTCACCAAAATACAAAAATCTCTCGAGCAGTAAAATAAATACAACTCTATACCTCACTACAAAGTTCTCTCAACATGAACTCTCAAAAGCAATAAGGGTACATCTACTCTCAGGACGACGACTGGTAGGGATCTAGCTCGCGACTCCCTTACCTCGATCAGAAGAAGCAGCAACAGGAGCAACTGGAACAGGAGTAGAAGTCCCTGTGGGAAAAGACACCACGACGGGTGTGAGAACTACGTCCCAAGTAGTTCTCAGTGGGTGCCGCCAACAAGCCCGACGGTCTGCCCACTAAGTCTACTAGAGGCAAAAAGTAACATATGCAGTGCAGAAGGAAAAGCAGGTAAAGTAAACTCTACAGCTACTATGCCTCTATCTAGATGCTCAAAAGTGGAACAGAAAGAACATGATGCTACAACTAGCCCTCGACTCAAATCACCCAATCTAAACTGACTGCCTCAACGGGTCCAGTCAAACCTGCGCCTACCTACTGCCGTTACATCCCGGAGGACCGGACTTACGTAGGGCGTCCGTGACTGCCACTAACTGGCCCAGCCAGAGGGACTGCGTCCGTAACTGCCACTAACTGGCCCAGTCAGAGGGACGGCGTCGACAAGTCGCGATACAAAAGTAACAAATCCACCCCGGGCGTGGCTCTCGAGGGGAGCGACCCCATCGAGGAAGAAGGTATCCGCGCACTCTGTCGAGCTCAAAGTGGCACTGCAGGCTATAGTCAAAATCCACGCTCACGCACTGAACGGAGAGACTCAATCCTCAAACATCTCGCACAACAGTCGGAGCACTCTCGACGACTTAGCTGATCAGCTCACGCAAAACACGAGACACTAGCCTCACCAACCGCTCACAGCACAGACTCACTGGCTGGAGATACTCCACAGCCGGGACCACCGTCCACCAGACGGCTCCCACAACAGAACACTAAACTCACAGGAAAGACCGACACCATAAGGGTTCGAAAACCCAATAGGCTGGTGCTTAGAACCCTATCAAACAAGAACAGACTCTAGGCTCCGCCTATCGAAGTTCCCGACCCCTTATAGTTCGGGGACACAACAACCTCGGTACAACACGCAGAAAACACCAACAGGGCCCGAAAGTCCCGGGAGACCTACACCTACAACCCTATCAAACAAGAACAGGTTCCAGGCTCGGCCCCCGCGGCTTCCTTCCCGACAAAGGAACGGCCCCTAGAACCCAGACTACTCGAATCCTTTCGAGTGGGGAGATTTACAGGAAAAAAGTGACATTAGTTATTGAAAACCATTTTGATCTGAAAGAAATCCATATTTAATGATTTTAGTTCTTTTTAGAAAAACAGTTAGAAAACAAGTGTTTTACCCAAACCCCGAAGGGCTGATGCCTTTGTCCAATCAAACAAGAACAGACTCCAGCGGCCCTTCGATGCTTGGAAGAAAGCATTGGTAGACTAAAATCATGTGTATGTTGAAAAGGGTTCTAGGTTCTAGGTCCGGCTAACACTAGTGAACTACTGCCACTAACACAGTGGCGACAACCCAAACAGGGGAAAAACAAGACCTCCCGGGACCACCGTTTACCCCAAACGGTTTCCGGTGCAGACAAGCGATCCACTACATCTACCAGACTCCACTCTGCTCCCAAGCACGAGTGCAAATGCATCCCACACTAAAAGAAGTCCCGACCGCTCGGCCCACTACCCGGGCGAGGATAACACTAAGTCCAGGAATGAAACAAAGTGTGAGGATGTCTAAACATAAATAACCCTAGCCCAAGTGAGGGTTTTCTACTGGTTTGGTTACACATGCAACATATGACGGGGGTGCTAGGTCAGGTTCCAAGAGAATAAATATTTAACAGGTAGTAAGAAGCAGAAGAGATCATCAGATAATTACAAAGAATATTAACATTCACATTCTAGCATGCTACCCAGTCCAAACACTATCATGCATGATTCTATATCAATAGAATTAGAGCACAGTCCATAGATCCTGAAAGCAAAGCCACCCACCTGAAGGTGCTAATTGTCCGGGGTCACACAGCTGAGAAAACCAGAAAAATAGCAACTCTTATGTCCAACAGGTCCAGTACAGTCCACAATCCCTCCTAGGTACAACATAAGGCTACAGTTACACTTAAATCCCAAAATCTGCCAAGAAATACAACACTGAAAATTCAGCCACAAAGATGCGATTATTTCACCTGCTGTATTTGCTCAAGAAATTCCAAATAAAATATCCCTGCATTCTACGCGTCGATAGCTTCGAAACAAGTACCTGCACGCCTAAATCGGAGCCCCGTAGGTCAAGTAATAAATTCCACAATACGGGCGCGCGAAAACATACAACCACACAACTGTAAAATCTTACACAGATAAAAAGGAAGATGTATACCTCCAGAAAGGCCTCAAGAAATTCCAAAAAAAATACCACGATGATCCTCGCGTCGAGTAGATGAAAAAAGTCTATAAGCACGTCCTGAACCGTGTAGAGTTATTTAGGATCCACAAGGATCTAAATAGGTACTATCAAACACCTAGAGGGGGGGTGAATAGGTGTAATATTATAAAAACCAATCTCAGTGCAAAAATAAAAAACAATGCGGAAAATAAAAATCAACACACCGAGATTTACGTGGAAACTCCAATCCAGGAGAAAAACCACGGGACCAACACGCAATAACAATCCACTAAGAATAGAAGAATAACAAGGTGATTACCGACTCCACGGACTCAACCCCTCCTTCAGCTTCTTCGGACCTTGCGCTGACCGGTTGGATATCCACGCAATAACAATCCACTAAGAAAAGAAGAATAACAAGGTGATTACCGTCTCCACGGATTTAACCCCTCCTTCAACTTCTTCGGACCTTGCGCTCCACCGTTTGCACGTCCACTGCACACGTTCGAATCCACGAACGCCACTCGAATCCACGAGCACACGTTTCGAATCCACGAAACGCCTTCAACACACCGAATCCACGATGCCACGTCGAATCCACGACGCAAACTCAGCCGATAAGAATATTGGCTTCGATGGTGATCCTTTGCTTAGATTATCAATGAAGATCCATGGGAGAAATCTCTAAGCAAAGATTAGATCAATTCGACAAAAGAAAGATCTTGGAAGAACCGTCGAATTGACCTAAAAGAGGCTATAAAGAAGAACGATAAAAACCTAGCCTCTAGGGTTGCTCTCAAGTGTTTTATGAATTGATCGGCCGTGCTCCCCACGTTTTTGAGAAACCCTAAATGTCTATTTATAGTTTAGAAACCTTTGGAAAGAGATAAGAATCAAAAACATACCTTATCTGGAAATTTTCAGGACGGCGATCCGGATCGGGATTACTGCGATCCGGATCGTCGTAACGAGATTGACGATTCCAGAAATCCAAGGGTTCGGGATCCGGATCGCAAGGCCCGATCCGGATCGTTCATGAATTTCAGCAACATCCAATGTTCGGGATCCGGATCAGAATAGGCTTGGATCCGGATTGGATTTGCACATGAACTAATACCCTTCGGGATCCGGATTGGATCATCTGATCCGGATCCTGAACATGTCCCATGTCCAGTTTTTGATTTTTATGCAATTAAAAATTCATCCAAGTGTTTCTACACTATAAGAAAGTATTCGGATCACCAAAATTATTTAGTTAAACATACCTGATCCTTTTGAATACTTTCTTCTTGAGATTGATGTAACTGATCCACAATTCTTCATCTTCAATCTTCAAGACTCAAGACACTGAGTGTCAACTTGAGCTCTTGTTGAATCTTCTCTAAGTCTTTGATTGCTGATTGACAATTTGATCCCTTTAAGACTCCGACTCAACTCACTGACTTGACTCACGAAATATGCCAACACCAAAATGCCGTAACAATCTCCCCCTTTGGCAATTTCGTGACAAAACCCAAAAATACATAAAAACGCTCAAGTCACTCATCTTAAACCAAAAAATTCGAAATTCAATGTCATCACCAAAACATTGATTTTCTTTGCGTGAAAGATCCAATAAATACAAAATTACATTTGAACCAAACAGTCCTAGAACATACTCTATGACTTAGGACTTGGAGTCTTAAAGTGATGTAATTCCTGCAAAACAAAACTCCAAACAAAATCAAACGTTAGTCGTTAGAAATTAAAATCCTACATTTGATTCTTCCTTTTGGTTCTTTTGTTTTTCGGCTCTTTCAATTTTTTCTTTATCTCCCCCTATCTTGAGCATCTCTAACATGTTCTCCATGTTCTCCATGTTCTTGAGCATCTATGTTCTCCCCCTTTGTGATACGATCATCATTTTCCGTTCTCCCCCATTTTTCTATTTTCGTTTGTCCTCTCTTGATGATCTCATCTCCGTCATTTCTCTTCTCCCCCTTTTTGTCACAAATTGTCAAACAGTGAACATACTAGACAAAAGGAAATCAATAACAACATTAGTTCATAGAGAAAGAGAGATAAAAGCTCAGTTCTGGTATATAACAAAAATGCAGATTGCGTACCGGTACCAGAAAGCAAAAATCAAATAATTTCTTGAAACAAATCCAGATTTTAGAATTTTTTCAAATACCGATTTGTATTCCATCAAGAAATCAATTTAAGTGCTTTGAAGAACAATGAATTCACATAGATGTCATTCAATCCAAATTTCTTTCATTAGAATAATTTAGAAAAATAAAAACCAGAAAGAGTATGTAAGCACTTTAGCGCATCAACTTTAAACAAAAGTCATCGTTTCATGCAACAAGAAATAGATTATACCAAATCTATCAAAAATACTCAAAAATGAAACGAAAATTTATGAAAATTAAAACCCTTAAAGTTGAACAACTTCAATCACATCTATCCTGATCTTATGCGTAATGCCTTTATCAAATCATCAATTTTGGTAAAGAAAATGAAATACAAAGATCAATAGATGTTTGAAATCCCAGATAAGTTAGATAATATATCTAGACAATCTGTTGAAGGAGTGGCTCTTTGAGCATCTTTTATCAAAAATCCCACCTTATACCAACCATGAAATATGACTGAGTCAAGTATTTCATTATGCATTTCATCAACATTTTTAAACACAAAAATTTGCTTTGCATACATGGGGTATCTTTTTCTTTCTTTCTTTTTCCTCCATGTGGTGGTAGTTTTCACACTCCTCATTGGGATGTAACTCTTTCCACATCTTTTGAGCATTTTACTTTTCTTTGACTCCCCCTCAATTGGCTATCAATTATTTAATATATAAGGTATTCAACCAAAAATTGATCTCGCATTCATACTCGACTAAGCAATCAAATATGATAATGACTATACCAAGAGATCATTGAGAGAGAAATTGACTTTGATCACTTAAAAGATGAATTAATTAACATAAATGATCATTGCAACATTGAAATATTATGATATCAAAAGCATAATAAATTTCTAAATGCGTAAAAGGATGCAATTAAAGTCAATTATGATTTATGCTCAATTAAACAACTCCTCTAATGAAGTGTCTTCAAGATTATGATTAAGGAGTCAAGTTGATAATCCAAGTAAAATTAATTTGGAGTGAATGAACGTGAAGCCCTTTTTATTCAATGCACTTGTTCAATAAAAAACCCTTTTGTTCAAAAACAAAGTACAAAAACAAAGAGCATTGAAAAACATGTAATGCAAAGATTAAGAAGCATATGAAGGAAAAACCAATCAAAGCATTACATACAGTCATAAGCTATTTAGAACTTAAGACAAGGAAAGATATCACCTTTCCGAATCCAAAATCGCTGGATTTTGGGTTGTCTTGATTCGTTGTGGCCGGGGGTTGTCCGCTTTGACTGTTGGTCCACCTTAGGTCTTTGCCTCGCAATAATCCACTTGTATGATTGAAGTTGTGGCTCGGACCTTTGGTGGGTTGAGTGAACTCCTTTGACTTGATGTGTCTTTTGATTCCGTTGAGTCCGCTCCGTAGATGAAGTTGCCGAAGAATTTTTCTTTCTCTTTTTCGGGCAAACCTTCACCAAATGTCCTTCAAGTCCACAAAGGTGACAAGTCCTTCCTTTCGATTTCATTGTGGAACTTGAAGCATGCACAGTTTGGTCCTTTTTAAATCCCAAACCAACCTTGCTTGCTTGACCTAATCCGGACATACAATTAAGTTTCTTGGAACCGGTTGAAAGCCTTTGTATGTCGGATTTAAGTTCATGAACTTGCTTGGTCAAAGCTTGGTTGGTGACATGAATCTCCTCAAACTGCTTTTCTAGAAAACCAATCTTGTCCATATATGATTTTGCATTCATCTCCGATTGGTTTAGCTTTTCTTGGAGGATTTTATTGTTATCCAATAACCGTCCATGTTCCTCCTCGAGATCATGAAGTTTGATCTTTAAAGCTTGATTCTCGTCTTGAACTTCAAGTCGTTGCTTCCTCAACTTCTTGTTAAGTTTGGCCATCTTCTTTGATTCCGCAAGAAGTTGTTGGTATGCCTCAACGAGTTCTTCTTCGTCCGACTCCCCCTCACTTGATGACTCTCCTCCGGATGTTGATGTTTCATGCAAAATCAAAGGAATAGAGTCAGTGACTAAAGATGATAAGCACAAATTAGAAGAGGGAATTTGAGAGGCATGAAAAGCAACAACTTTTTCCTCTTCACTTGAGGTCGATTCATCGAACTAGAATCGTCCCAAGTTTTCGCTTGCAAAGCCTTCTTTTTATATGATTTCTTAGAAGGACAATCCGTTGAAAAATGGCCGTAGCCTTTGCATCGATAGCATTGGATTTCCCCTTCGAAATCATCTTTTTCTTTTTCTTTAGAAGGTTTTGCAACGCCTTTGAGTTTAGAGGATTTAGAACCCGATGATCCTTTAGATGGTTTCGTGGATGAAGATCCATCGGTTCGATTCTTCCAAAATTTCCGACGAAATTTCTTTGTGATCCGCGCCAGTTGTTCTTCAAAATCGGCAAAAGAGATTTCATCGTCGGAACTCGATTCGTCATCTTCTTCCTTTGTTGATTTGAATGCAATACCTGTAAGCTTAGAAGAAGACTTGGAAGAATTTTGATTAGTAGGAAAAGTCATCTCATAAGTTTGCAAAGCACCTACTAATTCCTCTACACTCATCTCATCCGGATGACTAACGGTTTCAATGGCGGTAACCTTTGCCCTAAACCGTTCCGGAAGAGTCCGAAGAATCTTTCTTACAATTTTCGACTCCGGGATCTTTTCTCCTAAATTAGCACATGTATTAATTACATCTTGAAGTCTAGTGTAATAATCTGTAAACAATTCATGCTCTTCCATATGAATAGAGTCAAATTGACTTGTAAGCATCTGGAGCTTTTGAATTTTTACAAGATTAGTACCCTCATGTGTAATTTTGAGAATATCCCAAATTTCCTTCGCGGTTTCACACGCGGAAATTCTTGTAAACTCAGTCGAGGAAAGAGAATTATATAAAGCGTTCATACCTTTCCCATTGTAAGAAGATCTTTCGATTTCCTCTTTAGACCATCTAGAGCGAGGTTTTGGGGTAGTAGAATTTCCTACTTCCTCAACCGGATGCACCCAACCGTATTCAACGGTTTGCCATACCCGCTCATCAATAGAGATGAGAAAAGCTCTCATCCGCATTTTCCAATATGCATAATTGGTCCCATCAAAAAGAGGAGGTCTAAAAATATTACCACTTTCACCCACATGATAGATAAACCTAAAACCCGCTCTGATACCAATTGTAGAGTTATTTAGGATCCACAAGGATCTAAATAGGTACTATCAAACACCTAGAGGGGGGTGAATAGGTGTAATATTATAAAAACCAATCTCAGTGCAAAAATAAAAAACAATGCGGAAAATAAAAATCAACACACCGAGATTTACGTGGAAACTCCAATCCAGGAGAAAAACCACGGGACCAACACGCAATAACAATCCACTAAGAATAGAAGAATAACAAGGTGATTACCGACTCCACGGACTCAACCCCTCCTTCAGCTTCTTCGGACCTTGCGCTGACCGGTTGGATATCCACGCAATAACAATCCACTAAGAAAAGAAGAATAACAAGGTGATTACCGTCTCCACGGATTTAACCCCTCCTTCAACTTCTTCGGACCTTGCGCTCCACCGTTTGCACGTCCACTGCACACGTTCGAATCCACGAACGCCACTCGAATCCACGAGCACACGTTTCGAATCCACGAAACGCCTTCAACACACCGAATCCACGATGCCACGTCGAATCCACGACGCAAACTCAGCCGATAAGAATATTGGCTTCGATGGTGATCCTTTGCTTAGATTATCAATGAAGATCCATGGGAGAAATCTCTAAGCAAAGATTAGATCAATTCGACAAAAGATAGATCTTGGAAGAACCATCGAATTGACCTAAAAGAGGCTATAAAGAAGAACGATAAAAACCTAGCCTCTAGGGTTGCTCTCAAGTGTTTTATAAATTGATCGGCCGTGCTCCCACGTTTTTGAGAAACCCTAAATGTCTATTTATAGTTTAGAAACCTTTGGAAAGAGATAAGAATCAAAAACCTACCTTATCTGGAAATTTTCAGGACGGCGATCCGGATCGGGATTACTGCGATCCGGATCGTCGTAACGAGATTGACGATTCCAGAAATCCAAGGGTTCGGGATCCGGATCGCAAGGCCCGATCCGGATCGTTCATGAATTTCAGCAACATCCAATGTTCGGGATCCGGATCAGAATAGGCTTGGATCCGGATTGGATTTGCACATGAACTAATACCCTTCGGGATCCGGATTGGATCATCTGATCCGGATCCTGAACATGTCCCATGTCCAGTTTTTGATTTTTATGCAATTAAAAATTCATCCAAGTGTTTCTACACTATAAGAAAGTATTTGGATCACCAAAATTATTTAGTTAAACATACTTGATCCTTTTGAATACTTTCTTCTTGAGATTGATGTAACTGATCCACAATTCTTCATCTTCAATCTTCAAGACTTAAGACACTGAGTGTCAACTTGAGCTCTTGTTGAATCTTCTCTAAGTCTTTGATTGCTGATTGACGATTTGATCCCTTTAAGACTCCGACTCAACTTACTGACTTGACTCACGAAATATGCCAACACCAAAATGCCGTAACAAACCGAGACTCGTGCGCGGAGATCTCCTCGGATGAAGCTGCTGTCCTCACAAATCCTCACAGCAAACCAGTGTCTCAGTGAGCAAGGAAAAACTCCTCGAAAAACACGAAACCAGAAAATGTGCGAGAAACCAAAATCGTAGCCTCACCTGTTGCGAATCCAACGGCGAAGAAATCGCTCAAAAAGATGGTCGGAGTAGGCCGGGGGAGCTCGTGCACCGAAGAAAGAGCGTCGCGCCGCGCCAAGAAAATGAGAATCTCGAAAAGCGTGCCCCCAAAAATCTCCAAACTTTGCAGATGGAAGCTACACTGCGAGAGGATCAACTTTGGTGAAGAACTCCCGTCAGTTTGAAGCTCGGAAATGCCAAAAATCTGCAAGAGAAGGCGGCTCGGGCTTTACATAGGCCGCAGAAAAACAAATGAAGAAATACCCAACCTGTCCCAACTTTCGGGCGCTCCCGAAGATTCGGGCGCCCGAATCTGGGCGCAAAGCAAAAACACTGTAGCCGCCCGGAAAAACCTCGTGCCGCCACGTCACCCGCAAAGCAAACAGCTGTGCGGGGCGCGCCGGGAGTGGCCACGTGGCACTCCCGGTGACCGACACGTGTCCCGTACAGCAAACAGCTGTGCGGGGCGCGTGTGGTGGCGTCGCGTGGCACCTACCCGGTCAAATGGGTAGGTGGCGCCCGCCAGTGGCAGGGCGACACGTGTCCCTGCCACTGTCGCGGTCACACGTGCGGGCAGGGCGCCGCTCTGGCCGCCTGCCATGCACGTGCCCCGAGGCGCCCGACCGCGACCCCGTGCGCCGCGCCTCGTGAGCCCGCGAATAGAACGCCGACACGTGTCCCCTGCACCCGGTCCACGCACCCTACATCGGTTCCGTGGACCGCGCCACGTGCACCGACCAACCGGGGGCTGCCACGCGTCCACCCGCCTTGGTCCATGCACCGCCGCGCCAATTCTGTAGACCGCGCATCACGAGCCCGCCAATCAGGCGATGCCACGTGTCCATGCGCCGGGTCCGTGCACCCAGCCGCGCCCCTCTGTGGACCGAGTGTCACGCCCCGGGTGTAAACCAGAACCCGGGCCCGTCTACAGATCCGCCGTGCATGCGGTATTTCCCACATACACGAAGCGTCGATAACCAGCTCAGATATAAGAAATAATAATAAAAGAGCATAATAATCAGAGCTAAACTAAAACTACTGTATCTCAGACAGAAGCTGGAAGTAAAAGGGTACAACAGTGGAGATAAAATACAAATAGCAGTAAAAATAAAGTACAAGTCTCTCTCCTAGCTCACCACAAAAATAGAACCAGCTGGCTAAAGCCAGACCCCAAAAGTACAACCGTCTGAGATAGAATACATAGGAGGTGCAAGTCTAGCTAACTCACTGTCGGGTCCACCGTCTAGCTACTCAGCCGTCCTCTCTCCTCGACCCGCCGCTGTAGGCCCAGCAGCACCCGCAGAAGGCTCTGCAAAACAAAGGAGAAGAAAAGAGAAAGAAGAATGGGGGGTGAGAACTACTAGTAAACCAGTAGCCTCCCCTAGTGGGTAAAACCTCTAACTCTGACACACCCACTAGGTCTACCAGAGGCAAAAAGAAAAGAAGTGTGGTAAGCAATGATGACATGCAGAAGAAAGGAAACTACCACTACTATGCCTCAAAATACAATCCTAGATTGGAATAACCGTATGCAATAATGACCAACCATCCCCGATGGACCCAATCTGTACCGCCCTCATCATCGGGCAAGTAAGCCGCGCCGATGTGATAGCAAACCTCCTGCTGCCGTCCTCACCATCGGGCAATAACCGCGCCGATGTGATATCAACCCTGTCCATAACTGTCTGGCCCCGGCCTCCGGAGGGGAACTCGTGGGGAGCGACCCACACGAGGAAAGCACCACCGGGCAATAACCGCACTGGTAAAATAAGTACCAAAAGCAGGAGTAGGTCACAACTGTAAAGCCCCAGTGGAACTGTGATGACCCGGACCTCCGCAGAGCTGTTGCAGTGCATTGGGGTGGCTACTGGAGGCCTACGCGGTGTGCTGGAAGTGTTTGGGGCACGATTGGACACTAGTGTTGGACTTCGGACTTAAAATGGATCACGCGGGTGATCGGGGGATCCCGTCGGATGTTTAGAAGTACTTTCGCGCCAATCGGATATCAAATTTGGACTCGGCGCGAAATTCGGATTGAGAATACCTTTCCTGGGGTATTCGGCAATTTTTAGAGTGGGAATTTGGCAAAACGGACGTCAAATTCGGATTCAGCGCGCGAAAACGGTCAAAACGGACTATTTACTGCATTTTTCTGGGCTTCGGTTACTGTTCATGGCCGGAACAGTAACTCCGGCGATCACCGGCGGCGGCGGCGGCGGCGGGCAGCGGCGGAGGGCGGCGGCGCAGCTTCGGGCAGGCGGCACAGCGGCGGCGGGCAGGCGCGCGCGTCGCGGGCAGGGCGCGGGCAGGCGCGCGGGTGCGCGGTCCACGCGGCCGAGCGTGCACCGGAGGGAGGACACGTGGCATCACTCCATAGGTTGGCTCACAGCTCACGGTCTACAGAGCAGGATGGTTGGGCTTTGGTTCATGGTGCACCGGACGTGACACGTGGCAGGTTTTGGTTGGTTCGGTTCATGGAGGATCGTGCACCGGGTGCACCGAACAGTGGCAGTGACACGTGGCGCGCTCCTATTGGGCGGTCAACTGTGCGGGCAGGAGGGCAGCGGGCGCAGACTGTGCGGGCAGGCGCGGCGGTACTATTTGTCGGGGACGCGTGTCGACTCCCGGAGGTTGCCACGCGGCGTTGCAGGAGTGGGGGATTCGGCTGTTGCCTGTACGGGGGACGCGTGGCAGCACCTGAGGCGGGTCGGACGGATCGCGGGATCCCGTCCGACGGGGCAAGCTGGGCCGGGCCGCACAGTACGCGCCCGAAAGTTCGGGCCGGGCCGCACTGTGCGCGCCCGGAAACTTTCGGGCGCCCGAAAGTAGGGACCCAGCCGGCATTAAATCAAATGTTTCTTTTGGTGAGGCCTATTTATACAGCCCGAGCTCCCTTCTTCTTGCTTTTTCCACCATTTCCGAGCCCCATCTCACCAAGGTGTCTTCAGCAAAGTTGCTCCCCTTCGAGTTCTCCATCTCCTGGTGAAGTTTGAGGATTTGTGGTGGCACGCACTTCGAGATTTGGATTTTACGGCGCGGCGCGACATTGCATTCCTGGGTTCTTCTTCGGCGCAGCGACAGTGTTTTAGCTCTCCCGAGCTACCCCGATAGTATTTTTCAGCGATTCTTGCGCCATCGTCTTCGTAACAGGTAGGGCTACATTTCTTGTTTCTATGGGTTTTTCCCCATTCCGAGGTTTTCATGGGTTTTTCGGGTCATCTTGTGACCTCATTTGCTGGGGTGGAGTTTTGGACAGTGCTGTATTGTTTTAGTGATATCTCCACAACCGGACATCGGATTGGGGCGATTCAAAAGGCGTTTTGCATCTACACATCACAAGGAATCTCCCCAAATTTTCTTGGAACCTCCTGAATTTTCCCCTAAGGTGAGAAGCCTCTGTTTACAGTACTTTCAGATTCAGTTTTTACGATCGACTTGCTTCGGGATGGCTCTCTTGTCGATTTTGGTTCTCAGCATAGAAAAATCGTGGGAAAACGTGCAGGTACTCGTTTCGACCGGTTCGTCGCGTAGATCGTAGTGGTATTTTTCTGGGAATTTCTTGGGCACGTTTCGCAGGTGAAAATGGCTGAACTGTTAAACAGATTTTGGGGACAGATTTTGGATTAAACTTGGATAGTAACTATGTGTGCATCCTTTGGGACTTTTGGTGCAGTTTTGCGGGACTTTCGGATCGGGCGTGGACTTAGCTTTCGAGGACCGGATTTAGCGCCCGAGGTGGGTACCGTTGTTTAACCTTGTGACGCCCCACTTCCCAGGGAGTCACCCATCCTAGAACTACTCTAGCTCTAGCACGCTTAACTCTCATGTTCCCTTGGATCTTGCTACCATCCAAAATGCTATAGCCGGGTTTGAGATTTAGTCCTATTATATCATTTATATAGAGGACTAATCCAAATTCCGGGGGTGTCACATTCTTCCCCCCTTTAAGCCCTGACGTCCACGTCAGGCTCAAGCACACTCACAAGCACCAGGCAATGTGAGACTCGTCTCGCTAGCCTTAGCCGACCTTGTGAGGAGCTGCACTCCACTCACAACGGTCATTAGCCGGGGAGCCTCGCTCTACCCGCTATATAACCCTGGCTCAGTCGAGACTCATCTCACATTTCTGGCTGGTGAATGGCTTTGATACCAACTGTGACGCCCCACTTCCCAGGGGGTCACCCATCCTAGAACTACTCTAGCTCTAGCACGCTTAACTCTCATGTTCCCTTGGATCTTGCTACCATCCAAAATGCTATAGCCGGGTTTGAGATTTAGTCCTATTATATCATTTATATAGAGGACTAATCCAAATTCCGGGGGTGTCACAAACCTCCTACTTGTGATGTCCCCACTAGGCCTATTTGAGTTGCTACTATGTTACATGGCTAAATGAACCGGTAAAATGAATACGGCATGCTAAATGGAAATTGGACTTATGGTTAGCGTTTTGCATCTTTAAAAAGGGCTAAATAGTAATCAAGGTTAATTCTGGTAAATGATAAGTCACCTAAACCCCACAGGAAGAGTTTTGCTAAAATGGATATGTTGCATATACGTGATGGGACCTTTATACTTATGCATAGACCAACTTGGGGCAACTTAGTAAAATGGAAGCTTATTTAAACGGCATATCTCTACTTTGTGAGAACTAGAATACTTGAATCATGTTTTAATAATGATAAAGGACTTTGCATGCTTGTATGGACATTTAGTTAGGCCACCTTTTTCTGCTACACTATCATGCTGGAATTGACTTAGGAGAAACCATGCTTTTTCTCTCCTTTTATCTACATTTGGGGGATAGTGCGCTCGGGTTCGAGCAGAGGCTGGGATAGTGTAGTCAGACAGTGGTGGGTTTTGGGACAGGCAGGCTGTGAGGGCAGGGCATTGCGGCAACCGCGGATCTTTGGCGGTTGACCGGACAGTGGTTATTGCATCAGATTTGGGTAGAGGATTTGGGTTTCTTTTAGTGGATGGGTTTTCCACTTTGATCAGAGTCAAGATCCAGTCCTGCTGATCTATGGTACTTTTATTGAGGCATTATGCTCGTGTGGGTCGCTCCCCTCGAGTGCCACTCCGGAGTGTGTATTTTGTGACCGTGCCGGTCAGGAGCCGGTCTGTTGCCTTGGGGCGGGACCGTGCCGGTCAGGAGCCGGTCTGTCGCCCTCGGGATGGGGCCGTGCCGGTCAGGAGCCGGTCTGCATCCCGTAGCTGAGTTGGGAGTTAGTAGGCATAGTGGGCAGTACCGGTGTTCGCCGGTGACTAGGTTGGGCTACCCAGGCAGGTATTCTCATTCTGATGCATACAGTTGGCCATACTTTTAGCTGAGCACCTTAGAGGCATATAGTGGTAGCTTCATACATCATCGGTAGTCATATTTACAGCTTACCACCTTGTTTTATTCTTCCGCCTCTTATAGTCCTAGCGGGCACATTTGAGTTGAGGTTTACCCACTAGGAGGAGGCTACTGTTCTATAGTAGTTCTCACTCCCCACTGCTTTTCTTTTTCTCTTCCTCTTTGTGTTGCAGAGTCGTCTGCGGGAGTTGCGGGACCCTCTTCAGCGGACCGAGGTAAGAGGATCGCGGATTAGTTAGCGATCTACCCAGGCACCAGTTCAGTTACTAGATGTACCCCGATACTCTCAGATACTCTACTTTTCATTTCTTTTGGGTCTGGCTTCGGCCAGCTGGTTGTATTTGATTAGTGAGCTGGGAGAGACATATGTATTATTGAGAGTTTACTTCTGCACTTTACTTTTCTGCTCTATCTGAGATGTACTAGTTGTAGTTTAGCTCTGTTTATGCTCTTTATTATATCATCTATATTTGAGCAGGTTACCAGCGCTTCGTATACACGGGAAATTTCGTGTATACGGCGGATCTGTAGACGGGCCCTGGTTCTGGTTTACACCCGGGGCGTGACAGGAACACACACTCCACTAAAGAAACACAGATCCCCCAATCTGATGCACAAATGAACATCCGGTCGATCGCCCAAAGTCCGCGACCGCCGCAATACCCCACAATCTAGAACCCGGTCTCACATCCGACCTCCGGTCAACCGCCCAAGATCCACGGTCGCCGCCAAAACCCATAAATCACAATCCAAGCCCCGGCTACACTATCCCCGACCCCTGCTCAAACCCGAGCAACCTGAACCACTTGACTAACGAAAAGGAGAAAAGAAGCACAGAAGGTTTCTCCTAAGTCAAGTTCCAGCATGAAAGTGTAGCGATAAAAGATGGCCTATCTACATGTCCATACAAGCATATAATTGTCCTCAAGAGCGATAAAAGAAAGTATGACAAATAGTGGTTCCACATGTGTATCAATTAATAGCTCTGCATGGATATAACCATCAACATGCTAAAATCATGACTCAACCACACATGTCTATAATCCCTGATCCATGATGAATCACCCAAGTGGTACCCGCACATAGATGTGTCATAATGTCCCAACAATCAATCCATTTAACCAGCTTTCATAAAATCTATGTGCTAACATGGCATGTTAATTATTATTATTAAAATATCCCAGTAATCATGTTCCAACATACTATGTCCACCAAATTAATCTCACATAAATTATCCACCTATGCATGTCACATATCCTCCAGTAAAACCACTAACAGGATAAATCATCTTGATCAAATATAATAAATAATTCCACATGCAAGGTTAAGTGCTAACAAAGTAATCCATGATTCCACACAAGTATGAATAAGCCCCAATTAAGAATTCAATTATGTGTCCCACATAGTGATGCTCTAATAACATTTCCAACATGATATGCTCATGAGAATAGCAATTATCAATCATAATGCTCCAAAGATGATCACTCTAATATTCCTAGTGAGTAAGTCAGAAAAGAGGGATATAGCAACCACCCACCTGAAGTGCAACTGTCCAAATCCGTACAGCTGAAAATACCAAAAACTCCAATCCCTTGCTCGAGTAAGTTCAGCACACCCGTAATACTCCTGGCACAATACAAAGTCCACTAAACTCACTTAAGTTCCCAAATAAAGCTCTTATAGATACATACAACATCTGTCCCAAAATTGTTAAATTATCACCTGCAGAAAGTGCCCAGAAAATTCCCATAAAAATATCACGGCGATCCTCGCGTCGATAGCTTCGCAACGGTACCTTGCACGCCCAAATCTGAGTTCGGTAAGTCAAGATATAAATTCGGCAAGGGGGTACACTCATACAAAAATCTGTGCTAAAAACTATGCACTGTTCACTGAGAAAACAGTGATTTTCACCTCGAAATAATCCTCTGGAAAATCCAAAAAAAATACGAGTGCGTTCCTTGCGATCCGTAGATGAAAACGTTGTATAAGCTTGTCTCCGTCTGACGCTCGTGCGCGAAGATACGGCCAAAATACCCCGCTGCTGTCAAGGAAATCCACACAGAAAAAGGGGTCAGTGTTTGCCTCGGGATCCGTGCCAAAACCTCGAAACGGGAAAGTGCGACCAAAACAAAAGATGAAGCCCTACCTCTTATGAGTCTGTCGGCGCAAGAATCACAGAGAAATGATCTCGGGGTAGCCCAAGGGAGCTAAAACACTGCCGCTGCGACGAAGAAGAACACAGGAATGCAACGTCGCGCCGCGCCGTAAAATAGAGAACCTCGGGACGAAGAAGAACACAGGAATGCAACGTCGCGCCGCGCCGTAAAATAGAGAACCTCGGGATTCGAGCCTCCAAAAATCCTAAGACTTGGCAGGAAGATCAAGAACTTAGAGAGGAAAACTTCTTCTAAAGGGTGCTCGGGCAGAGGGTGCGTGGGCAGAGAGAAAAGAGCCAAAGAAGAGGGCTCGGGCTGCTATTTATAGGCAGCAGAAAACAAATCAAAGAATTCCGGATTTGTCCCGATTTCGGGCGCCCGGAAAAATTCGGGCGCGCACAGTGCGGCCCGGCCCGCTCGGTTTCGGGCGCGCATAGTGCGGCCCGGCCCAATCCCGCGCGCACACGGAATCCCAACCGACCCGCGCGCCCCGTCCGACCCGCCTCGGGGCTTGACACGTGTCCGCCGAACACGGGACGGCCGTGCAAGCCCCCGCGGGAAGCGCCACGTGTCCCCAACCGCGGTCAACGCGGTGGGTGGCGCCCGCGAATCAGCGGGCGCCACGTGGCGCACCCAACTGCCCCGCCTGCCCCGCTGCGGTACGGCACCTGCCCCGGTACCTGCCCCGAGCGTCGCGTGGACCGCGACCAGTGAGCCATCCAATGGGAAGCCGCCACGTGTCCACCCCAGTCCACCGCAGCCTGCTCCATGCTCCCAGACCACAACACCGACCAGTCAAAAACTACCACGTGGCACCGCCCCTGGTGCACGCCCGCCGCGTGGACCGCGCACCTGCCCGCGCACTTGCGCGCCTGCCCGTGTCGCCCTGCGCCTGCCCGCGGCCGCGCGCCGCCTGCCGCCGCTGCCCGCCGCCGTCGATCGCCGGAAACACTGTTCCGGCGGTGAACAGTAACCGGAGCACAAAAAAACCAAGCAGGTAGTCCATTTTGACCGTTTTCGCGTGCTGAATCCGAATTTGATGTCCGATTTTCCAAATTCCAACTCTAAAATCTGCCGAATGCACCCGGAAAGGTATTCTTGGCCCAAATTTTGCGCTGAGCCCACATTTAATATCCATTTCGCGCGAAACAACCTCTAAACCTCCGACGGGGACAGCCGATCACCCACAAGACCCAATAAAGCTCGAGGTCCGATGTTACGGAATTTGAGTTGGCGTATTTCGTGAATGTGTTAAGTCTTGAAGATTGAAGATGAAGAAATTTTGGATCGTCTACCTCAATCTCAAGAAAGAAGAATTCAAAAGGATCAGGTACGTTTAACTAAAGAATTTTGATGATCCGAATACTTCTTATAGTGTAGAAACACCTGGAAGAGGTTTTAATTGCTTATTCATCAAAAACTGGACATGGGACATGTTCAGGATCCGGATCGTGGCTTTCAATCCGGATCCCGAAAGGTGTTTGTTCATACACTGGTTCAATCCGGATCGCAGCACTCTCTGATCCGGATCCCGAACACTAGTTTTACCTGTGTGCTTCTTCGATCCGGATCAGGAATTGCAATCCGGATCCCGAACATGATATTCTGGTAAAACTGTATGAACGATCCGGATCGGGACTACGATCCGGATCCCGAACAGGCAATTTTCTGGAAATCGTGGTTTGTGCTTCTGCAATCCGGATCGCCAGATCCAATCCGGATCGCCGTCGGTAAAACTTTCCAGAAAAGGCTGTTTTTGATCCGAATATTCTTCCTAGGGTTTCTAACCTATAAATAGCCCTTCCATTTCATTTCTAGGGCATCCGCTATAGATCGGCTGGTTAAGAAAAGATAGCCGAAAAGAAAAATCCACATATATAGAGAAGAACGGAAATCATTAGATCTATTCTATGGTTCTTCATCTATATTGATTGATTTGATTCTAGGTTTTCCATACTCACATTTTGAGTAGAATCAAATCAATGAATACTTAGATGGTATTTCCGATCTATCTTTAATCTAAGTATTCGGCGGATCATCACCACCCAAACAAACAACGATTTATCCCAAAATCGGCGCGTGGACTCGCGTGGCCTTGTGGATTCAAGGTGTTACCGCTCTCGTGGATTCGGAGCGAGGTGCGTTCGTGGATTCGAAGCGTGCCATTGGGTGAAGACCGTGGATTCGGTTGGACGTCGTGGACTCGACGTTGGACGCTGTGGATTCAGCGTTGGGCGCGGATCGTGGATTCGAGAAGCGTCGTGGAGCGAGCGGAGAAGATCTACTAGGAGCGTATGGTAAGAGGTTGAGTCGTCAGTGAGTACGCTATATCACCTTGTACGTGTGTTAATTCTAGTGGATTTCGCCGTGTTATCGGTCCCGTGGTTTTTTACTCCGGTTTGGAGTTTTTCCACGTAAAAATCTTGTGTGTTCTTTTATTTTTCCGCATTGGGTTTTATCGCACAATGATTTTTTGAGTGTTTATTGTTTACACCTATTCACCCCCCTCTAGGTGTTTTTTCCCCTATTAGATCCTTATTAACCTAAACCCAACATCCGACACTTGTGTCCAATCATGCACCAACACCTCCTGAAACACAGTACAAGCTCCCCCGAAGTCACCAATGACTCTACCACAGCTCTGCAGAGATCCAGGTCATCACATCCTCCCCCACTAAAAGAAAGTTTCGTCCTCGAAACTAAAGTCGTTCCTCAACACGGAATCTCAACCAAAAAGAGGGGGTAAATATCCGATCATCCGCCACTCAAGCTCCCAAGGCTGTCAAATATCTCCTCCAGGGACGCGATACAATCCTCGTGTCTCTAACAAGAACAAAATAAAGGTGGGCACTCCAGGAATCCGTACTACCTCAACCAAGTACAGCTGGGCTAACCGCTCGAGCTACCAAGTAGTCCGCATCGGTATACGCATCCGCTCCTCCTCAGCCTCAGATAATCCAACCACAAGTCCATCGGCACACTAGCTCGATCCAAGTACCTCTTTACTTCCCGCGATATCCAATATAAGTCCCTCAACCACACCAGCCAAAAAGGCTACTCAACCACTGCGAAACATCCGCCTTACGCACTAAATCAAAACCATAGAGGCGAAGATAACTCTCAAGCAACCCAGGTACACCAAAACCTCCGGGCCTGGCTCCCCACGAAAATCGTCCTCGCGGCATAATCAACCGCCGCGAAAAGGAGATAACCGAGCCAGCCCAACCCGTCCTAAGTACCAAACCAAGTCCCGCCACTAGGTTAAGACCATCAGGTCTACCGGTACTATCGAGGACTCAACTGCACCGGGCAGGACCAACCACACACCCCTACGTGCCAAAGATCGGGAATATGAACCTCCCGAAACACTAGGTAACCGTCCTACCCCTAACCCATGCAGAGAAGTACATGCACACCCAACAAAGGACTAGGATGCTCAAGTGTAAAACAATGCAAAACCAATATCGGTAAATAAAACAAAATAATACCTGCCACCACAAGGTCGGTTGCTGCAAAGTCCTCCACCTGAGCGGCGTAGACCCGACCGCTCAGAGCCGGCGACCGATGATCCGCAGGGTAGGAAGATGGTGAGCCGCTCGCTGGAGTATAAAACCGCTGAGCTGACAACTGCTGCTGAGGCGGAAAAGGAGCCGATGCTGATGAAGGTGCCGCTGAAGTCGAAAAAGGGCACGAAGCTCGAATGTGGCCTGGCTGTCCACACCTATAACAACGACCCCACCTCTGATCACAGGTGTGCGACAAATGGGGTCCCCCGCAGAAAATACATCTGTCTCTGTCGCGAAACCGTGGCTGTCCCGACTGATGCTGTCTCTGTGCCTGATGCTGAGACTCCGGCTGCTGCTGCGATGACCTCTGGGGTCCACTGGGCTCTCGCTGCTCCGCACGCCCACGGCTAGATAACTGAGGCCGCGGTGGTCTCCATGAACTAGCCTGTTCCTCATCCTTAGGTACTGGTCGTTTCCTAACGAAACTCGGAGTAACCATCCCGCCTTGCCTCGCCACCACAGTGTCGCCTCTCTCCACCCATTGGGCAAGGTTGAAGGCCTCCTCAAGAGTCTGGAGTCGCTGTGCATGCACTAGGATATAAATCTCGCTGCGGAGGCCTGCCTCGAATAACTCGACCTGATGTGGCCCATCACGGGCGACATAGGGCACACAGTTAAACAACTGCATAAACTCCTGGTGGTAATCCTGAACCGACCGGTCGCCCTGCTGAAGGTTCTTCAAATCATCCTCCAGCTTCCTCTTCACGCTGGTCGAAAAATAGGTATCCAAAATCATGCGCCGAAACTCGGACCAGGGTAACTGTCGAGAAATCTGAAACTCCCGTGGCTCGACCCGATGCCACCAAGTATCTGCATCTCCATCTAGGCAATGTACCGCCATGTGAACTCTGTACCTCGGGTCGATGAAGAAATCCCTGAAAATCTTCTCCATTGCTGATAACCATGTCCCAACCTCCCACGGCTGCATATCCCGCCCCGAGAATCTAGGCGGTCCGTGCTGACAAAACTTAACCAATTTGTCAGCGATGTCCTGCTCCTCGGCCGGGGTCAAAGGCTGGGCCACTCCCCGAGCCCCGCTACTCGATGATGGCACCGTCGGCACAAGTTGTTCCACAGGTGGTGCCGGGGTCTCCAAAACTGCCAGAGGTGGCGCCTCTCTCAATGCCAGTAGCTGCTCAATCCGCTGCTCCTGCCGGCGGTTGCTCTCCGCCAATTGGGCTACCAAGGCCCTCAACTCAGCAATCTCAGAAGATCCAGCCTGTCCTCGCTCAACAGGGGGTGTGGGAGCACCCCGAGTAGGAATCCGACGTCGGGGAGGCATCTGCCACAAGAAACCACAAGTCAGCCACACAACCACACATGACCCAATCTAGCGAAAGTCAAGGACATCCCCCTATTTCCGTAACTTTATGTTGTCTGCAACCAACATAACTGTCCCACAGAAATAGGGTATGTCGATCCCTCTTCACTCACTGGAAGAGTCAAAACCCAATCACCGACTTTCGCAAAATGTCACGTCCCTCACGCCCTATCATCCTAGGGTTAATCAAAAGCCTAGGGTTTCCTAAGTCCTAACCGACCTATCCCTAAGCTCTGATACCAACTTAATCTGTCACGCCCCGGGTGTAAACCAGAACCCGGGCCCGTCTACAGATCCGCCGTGCACACGGTATTTCCCGCATACACGAAGCGTCGGTAACCTGCTCAGATATAAGAAAATATAATAAAAGAGCATAATAACAGAGCTAAACTAAAACTACTACATCTCAGACAGAAGCTGGAAGTAAAAAGTACAAAGTGGAGTAAAATACAAATGTAAAAATAAAGTACAAGTCTCTCTCCCAGCTCACCACAAAAATACAACCAGCTGGCTAAAGCCAGACCCCAAAAGTACAACCGTCTGAGATAGAATACATAGGAGGTGCAAGTCTAGCTAACTCACTGTCGGGTCCACCGTCTAGCTACTCAGCCGTCCTCTCTCCTCGACCCGCCGCTGTAGGCCCAGCAGCACCCGCAGAAGGCTCTGCAAAACAAAGGAGAAGAAAAGAGAAAGAAGAATGGGGGGTGAGAACTACTAGTAAACCAGTAGCCTCCCCTAGTAGGTAAAACCTCAAACTCTGACACACCCACTAGGTCTACCAGAGGCAAAAAGAAAAGAAGTGTGGTAAGCAATGATGACTGCAGAAGAAAGAAACTACCACTACTAGGCCTCAAAATACAGTCCTAGAATGGAATAACCGTATGCAATAATGACCAACCATCCCCGATGGACCCAATCTGTACCGCCCTCATCATCGGGCAAGTAAGCCGCGCCGATGTGATAGCAAACCTCCTGCTGCCGTCCTCACCATCGGGCAAATAACCGCGCCGATGTGATATCAACCCTGTCCATAACTGTCTGGCCCCGGCCTCCGGAGGGGAACTCGTGGGGAGCGACCCACACGAGGAAAGCACCACCGGGCAATAACCGCGCCGGTAAAATAAGTACCAAAAGCAGGAGTAGGTCACAACTGTAAAGCCCCAGTGGAACACACCCTCCACTAAAGAAACACAGATCCCCCAATCTGATGCACAAATGAACATCCGGTCGATCGCCCAAAGTCCGCGACCGCCGCAATACCCCACAATCTAGAACCCGGTCTCACATCCGACATCCGGTCAACCGCCCAAGATCCGCGGTCGCCGCCAAAACCCATAAATCACAATCCAAGCCCCGGCTACACTATCCCAACCCCTGCTCAAACCCGAGCAACCTGAACCACCTGACTAACGAAAAGGAGAAAAGAAGCACAGAAGGTTTCTCCTAAGTCAAGTTCCAGCATGAAAGTGTAGCGATAAAAGATGGCCTATCTAGATGTCCATACAAGCATGTAATTGTCCTCAAGAGCGATAAAAGAAAGTATGACAAATAGTGGTTCCACATGTGTATCAATTAATAGCTCTGCATGGATATAACCATCAACATGCTAAAATCATGACTCAACCACACATGTCTATAATCCCTGATCCATGATGAATCACCCAAGTGGTACCCGCACATAGATGTGTCATAATGTCCCAACAATCAATCCATTTAACCCGCTTTCATAAAATCTATGTGCTAACATGGCATGTTAATTATTATTATTAAAATATCCCAGTAATCATGTTCCAACATACTATGTCCACCAAATTAATCTCACATAAATTATCCACCTATGCATGTCACATATCCTCCAGTAAAACCACTAACAGGATAAATCATCTTGATCAAATATAATAAATAATTCCACATGCAAGGTTAAGTGCTAACAAAGTAATCCATGATTCCACACAAGTATGAATAAGTCCCAATTAAGAATTCAATTATGTGTCCCACATAGTGATGCTCTAATAACATTTCCAACATGATATGCTCATGAGAATAGCAATTATAATCATAATGCTCCAAAGATGATCACTCTAATATTCCTAGTGAGTAAGTCAGAAAAGAGGGATATAGTTGTTGGGTTGTATGTAATAAGGATCTAAATAGGTACTATCAAACACCTAGAGGGGGGGTGAATAGGTGTAATATTTAAAAAAACAAATCTCAGTGCTTAATAAAAACCAATGCGGAAAATAAAAATCAACACACCGAGATTTACGTGGAAACTCCAATCCAGGAGAAAAACCACGGGACCAACACGCAATAACAATCCACTAAGAAAAGAAGAATAACAAGGTGATTACCGACTCCACGGACTCAACCCCTCCTTCAACTTCTTCGGACCTTGCGCTCACCGATTGCACGTCCACTGCACACGTTCGAATCCACGAACGCCACTCGAATCCACGAGCACACGTTTCGAATCCACGAAACGCCTTTAGCACACCGAATCCACGATGCCACGTCGAATCCACGACGCAAACTCAGCCGGTAAGAATATTGGCTTCGATGGTGATCCTTTGCTTAGATTATCATTGAAGAACCGTAGAAGAAATCTCTAAGCAAAGATTAGATCAATTCGACAAAAGATAGATCTTGGAAGAACCATCGAATTGACCTAAAAGAGGCTATAAAGAAGAACGATAAAAACCTAGCCTCTAGGGTTGCTCTCAAGTGTTTTATAAATTGATCGGTATTGTCCCACGTTCTTGAGAAACCCTAAGTGTCTATTTATAGTTAGAAACCTTTGGAAAGAGATAAGAATCAAAAACTTACCTTATCTGGAATTTTTCAGGACGGCGATCCGGATCGGATTACTGCGATCCGGATCGTCGTAGCGAGATAGGAATTCCAGAAAAACAGGGTTCGGGATCCGGATTGAAAGGCCCGATCCGGATCGTTCATATATTTCAGCAAAATCCCATGTTCGGGATCCGGATCGGAATTGGCCTTTGATCCGGATTGGATTTGCCAATGAACTAACACCCTTCGGGATCCGGATTGGATTGTCTGATCCGGATCCTGAACATGTCCCATGTCCAGTTTTTGATTTTTATGCAATTAAAAATTCAACCAAGTGTTTCTACACTATAAGAAAGTATTCGGATCACCAAAATTATTTAGTTAAACGTACCTGATCCTTTTGAATACATTTTCCTTGAGATTGATGTAATTGATCCACAATTCTTCATCTTCAATCTTCAAGACTCAAGACACTGAGTGTCAACTTGAGCTCTTGTTGAATCTTCTCTAAGTCTTTGATTGCTGATTGACAATTTGATCCCTTTAAGACTCCGACTCAACTCACTGACTTGACTCACGAAATATGCCAACACCAAAATGCGGTAACAATCTCCCCCTTTGGCAATTTCGTGACAAAACCCAAAAATACATAAAACGCTCAAGTCACTCATCTTAAACCAAAAAATCGAAATTCAATGTCATCACCAAAACATTGATTTTCTTTGCGTGAAAGATCCAATAAATACAAAATTACATTTGAACCAAACAGTCCTAGAACATACTCTATGACTTAGGACTTGGAGTCTTAAAGTGATGTAATTCCTGCAAAACAAAACTCCAAACAAAATCAAACGTTAGTCGTTAGAAATTAAAATCCTACATTTGATTCGTCCTTTTGGTTCTTTTGTTTTTCGGCTCTTTCAATCTTTTCTTTATCTCCCCCTATCTTGAGCATCTCTAACATGTTCTCCATGTTCTCTATGTTCTCCATGTTCTCCCCCTTTGTGATACGATCATTTTTCTGTTCTCCCCCTTTTTTGTTTGTCCTATCTCGATGATCTCATCTCCATGATCTCATCTCCGTCATTTCTCTTCTCCCCCTTTTTGTCACAAATTGTCAAACAGTGAACATACTAGACAAAAGGAAATCTCACAACATTAGTTCATAGAGAAAGAGAGATAAAAGCTCAGTTCCGGTATATAACAAAACACAGATTGCGTACCGGTACCAGAGGCAAAAATCAAAAAATTCTTGAAACAAATCCAAATTTTAGAATCTTTTCAAATACCGATTTGTATTCCATCAAGAAATCAATTTAAGTGCTTTAACAATGAATTCACACAGATGCCATTCAATCCAATTAATTTCACAAAATTAAAAAGATTTACTCCTAAATCATTAAAAACAAAGATAAAACATTATAAACAGTTTTTCATGTTATATTCATCAAACACAAGTCATCAAAAATAATCTTGAGATCCAAACTCTATCAAGATGTAACGGATTTACAAAGATGACTTACGGAGATTTCCAAATGACATCAATCTTGAATTCTACCCTTTCTTGAGATTGAGGTGTATGATCCAAATTTCTTTCATCAGAATAATTTAGAAAAATTTCATAAAAACCAGAAAAAGTATGTAAGCACTTTAGCGCATCAACTTTAAACAAAAGTCATCGTTTCATGCAACAAGAAATAGATTATACCAAATCTATCAAAAATACTCAAAAATGAAACGAAAATTTATGAAAATTAAAACCCTTAAGGTTGAACAACTTCAATCACATCTAACATGATCTTATGCGTAATGCCTTTATCAAATCATCAATTTGGTAAAGAAAATGAAATACCAAGATCAATAGATGTTTGAAATCCCAGATAAGTTAGATAATATATCTAGACAATCTGTTGAAGAGAGTGGCTCTTTGAGCATCTTTCGTTAAAAATCCCACCTTATACCAACCTTGAAATTTGACAGAGTCAAGTATTTCAATATGCATTTCATCATCATTTTTTTTTTTTTTAAAAAATTGCTTGGCATACATGGGGTATCTTTTTCCTCCATGTGGTGGTAGTTTTCACACTCCTCATTGGGATGTAACTCTTTCCACATCTTTTGAGCATTTTACTTTTCTTTGACTCCCCCTCAATTGGCTATCAATTATTTAATATATAAGGTATTCAACCAAAAATTGATCTCGCATTCATACTCGACTAAATAGTCAAATAAGATAATGACTATACCAAGAGATCATTGAGAGAGAAATTGACTTTGATCACTTAAAAGATGAATTAATTAACATCAATGATCATTGCAACATCGAAATATTATGATGTCAAAAGCATAATAGATTTCTAAATGCGTGAAAGATGCAATTAAAGTTTTATGACCAATGCTCAATTAAAAAACTCCTATAATGAAGTATCTTCAAGATTATGATTATGGAGTAAAGTTGATAATCCATATAAAATTAATTTGGAGTGAATGAACGTGAAACCCTTTTTATTCAATGCACTTGTTCGATAAAAACCCTTTTGTTCAAAAACAAAGTATAAAAAAAAAGAGAGCATTGAAAACATGTAATGCAAAGATTAAGAAAAATATGAAGGGAAAACCAATCAAAGCATTACATACAGTCATAAGCTATTTAGAACTTAAGACAAGGAAAGATATCACCTTTCCGAATCCAAAATCGCTGGATTTTGGGTTGTCTTGATTCGTTGTGGCCGGGGGTTGTCCGCTTTGACTGTTGATCCACCTTAGGTCTTTGCCTCGCAATGATCCACTTGTATGATTGATGTTGTGGCTCGGACCTTTGGTGGGTTGAGTGAACTCCATTGACTTGATGTGTCTTTTGATTCCGTTGAGTCCGCTCCGTAGATGAAGTTGCCGAAGGATTCTTCTTTCTCTTTTTCGGGCAATTCTTCACCAAATGTCCTTCAAGTCCACATAAGTGACAAGTTCTTCCTTTCAATTTATTGTGGAACTTGAAGCCTGCACAGTTTGGTCCTTTTTAAATCCCAAACCAACCTTGCTTGTTTGACCTAATCCGGACATACAATCAAGTTTCTTGGAACCGGTTGAAAGCCTTTGTATGTCGGATTTGAGTTGATGAACTTGCTTGGTCAAAGCTTGGTTGGTGACATGAATTTCTTCAAACTGCTTTTCAAGAAAACCAATCTTGTCCATATATGATTTTGCGTTCGTCTCCGATTGGTTTAGCTTTTCTTGGAGGATTTTATTATTATCCAATAAACGTCCTTGTTCCTCCTCGAGATCATGAAGTTTGATCTTTAAAGCTTGATTCTCGTCTTGAACCTCAAGTCGTTGCTTCCTCAACTTCTTGATATGCTTGGCCATCTTCTTTGATTCCGCAAGAAGTTGTTGGTATGCCTCAACGAGTTCTTCTTCGTCCGACTCCCCCTCACTTGATGACTCTCCGCCGGTTGTTGATGTTTCATACAAAATCAAAGGAATAGAGTCAGTGACTAAAGATGATAAGCACAAATTAGAAGAGGGAATTTGAGAGGCATGAAAAGCAACAATTTTTTCTTTTTCCTCTTCACTTGAGGTCGATTCATCGAAACTAGAATCGTCCCAAGTTTTTGCTTGCAAAGCCTTCTTTTTGTATGATTTCTTAGAAGGACAATCCGTTGAAATATGGCCGTAGCCTTTGCATCGATAGCATCGGATTTCCCCTTCGAAATCATCTTTTTCTTTTTCTTTAGAAGGTTTTGCAACGCCTTTGAGTTTAGAGGATTTAGAACCCGATGATCCTTTGGATGGTTTCGTGGATGAAGATCCATCGGTTCGATTCTTCCAAAATATTCGACGAAATTTCTTTGTGATCCGCGCCAATTGTTCTTCAAAATCGGCAAAAGATTTCATCGTCGGAACTTGATTCGTCATCTTCTTCCTTTGTTGATTTGAACGCAATACCTGTAAGCTTAGAAGAAGACTTGGAAGAAACTTGATTAGTAGGAAAAGTCATCTCATAAGTTTGTAAAGCACCTACTAATTCCTCTACACTCATCTCATCCGGATGACTAACGGTTTCAATGGCGGTAACCTTTGCCCTAAACCGTTCCGGAAGAGTCCGAAGTATCTTTCTTACAATTTTCGACTCCGGGATCTTTTCTCCTAAATTAGCACATGTATTAATTACATCTTGAAGTCTAGTGTAATAATCTGTAAACAATTCATGCTCTTCCATATGAATAGAGTCAAATTGACTTGTAAGCATCTGGAGCTTTTGAATTTTTACAAGATTAGTACCTTCATGTGTAATTTTGAGAATATCCCAAATTTCCTTCGCGGTTTCACACGCGAAATTCTTGTAAACTCAGTCGAGGAAAGAGAATTATATAAAGCGTTCATACCTTTCCCATTGTAAGAAGATCTTTCGATTTCCTCTTTGGACCATCTAGAGCGAGGTTTTGGGGTAGTAGAATTTCCTACTTCCTCAACAGGATGCACCCAACCGTATTCAACGGTTTGCCAAACACGCTCATCAATAGAGATGAGAAAAGCTCTCATCCGCACTTTCCAATATGCATAATTGGTCCCATCAAAAAGAGGAGGTCTAAAAATATTACCACTTTCACCCGACATGATAGATAAACCTAAAACCCGCTCTGATACCAATTGTAGGGTTTTATGTATCCAAGGATCTAAATAGGTACTATCAAACACCTAGAGGGGGGTGAATAGGTGTAATATTTAAAAAACAAATCTCAGTGCAAAATAAAAACCAATGCGGAAAATAAAAATCAACACACCGAGATTTACGTGGAAACTCCAATCCAGGAGAAAAACCACGGGACCAACACGCAATAACAATCCACTAAGAAAAGAAGAATAACAAGGTGATTACCGACTCCACGGACTCAACCCCTCCTTCAACTTCTTCGGACCTTGCGCTCCCGATTGCACGTCCACTGCACACGTTCGAATCCACGAACGCCACTCGAATCCACGAGCACACGTTTCGAATCCACGAAACGCCTTTAGCACACCGAATCCACGATGCCACGTCGAATCCACGACGCAAACTCAGCCGGTAAGAATATTGGCTTCGATGGTGATCCTTTGCTTAGATTATCATTGAAGAACCGTAGAAGAAATCTCTAAGCAAAGATTAGATCAATTCGACAAAAGATAGATCTTGGAAGAACCGTCGAATTGACCTAAAAGAGGCTATAAAGAAGAACGATAAAAACCTAGCCTCTAGGGTTGCTCTCAAGTGTTTTATAAATTGATCGGTATTGTCCCACGTTCTTGAGAAACCCTAAGTGTCTATTTATAGTTTAGAAACCTTTGGAAAGAGATAAGAATCAAAAACTTACCTTATCTGGAAATTTTCAGGACGGCGATCCGGATCGGATTTACTGCGATCCGGATCGTCGTAACGAGATCAGACAATTCCAGAAAAACCAAGGGTTCGGGATCCGGATTGCAATGCCCGATCCGGATCGTTCATATATCAGCAAATCCCATGTTCGGGATCCGGATCGGAATGGCCTTTGATCCGGATTGGATTTGCCAATGAACTAACACCCTTCGGGATCCGGATTGGATTGTCTGATCCGGATCCTGAACATGTCCCATGTCCAGTTTTGATTTTTATGCAATTAAAAATTCATCCAAGTGTTTCTACACTATAAGAAAGTATTCGGATCACCAAAATTATTTAGTTAAACATACCTGATCCTTTTGAATACTTTTTCTTGAGATTGATGTAACTTGATCCACAATTCTTCATCTTCAATCTTCAAGACTCAAGACACTGAGTGTCAACTTGAGCTCTTGTTGAATCTTCTCTAAGTCTTTGATTGCTGATTGACAATTTGATCCCTTTAAGACTCCGACTCAACTCACTGACTTGACTCACGAAATATGCCAACACCAAAATGCCGTAACAATAGCAACCACCCAGCCTGAAGTGCAACTGTCCAATCCTTACAGCTGAAATACCAAAAACTCCAATCCCTTGCTCCAGTAAGTTCAGCACACCCGTAATACTCCTGGCACAATACAATTCCACTAAACTCCTTAAGTTCCCAAATAAAGCTCTTATAGATACTACAACATCTGTCCCAAAACTGTTAAATTATCAGCGGCGTGCAACAGTGTAGCCCAGAAAATTCCCAGAAAAAGATCACGGCAATCCGCGCGTCGATAGCTTCGCAACGGTACCTTGCACGCCCAAATCTGAGTTCGGTAAGTCAAGATATAAATTCGGCAAGGGGTACACTCATACAAAAATCTGTGCTAAAAATTGTGCACTGGTTCACTGAGAAAACAGTGATTTTCACCTCGAAATAATCCTCTGGAAAATCCAAAAAAATACGAGTGCGTTCCTTGCGATCCGTAGATGAAAAAGTTGTAG
>JAQOTM010000080.1:78058-98147 GCA_029168755.2 Tillandsia fasciculata | reverse complement strand
TGGTTACAGAGAGTTTGATACGTGATACTTTACTCGTGTGGGTCGCTCCCCTCGAGTGCCACTCCGGAGTAGGCTTTCCACGGTGTGAGCGCCGGGCACCATGCTGGTTTCTTGAGTTCCACGGTGTGAGCGCCGGGCACCATGCTGGTTCTTGAGTTCGACAGCAGAGCAGGCAGGGCCAGTGTTCACTGGCTGTCAGATTGGGTCTTATGACAGGCTACTTGATCTGATGCGTCACTTTTCCCATCCTTATTGGTTGGTCATTTAGAGGCATATTAGGGATAGCACTTTATCAGTTGCTTCATTATCTGCTTCTCCCTTTTTTTCCTTTCCCCTTTTCGCCTCTGATCACCTGGTGGGCATATCTGAGCTGAGGCTTTACCCACTAGGGGAGGCTACTGTTTATAGTAGTACTTACCCCCATTGTTTTTCTTGTCTCTTTCTTTCCCCTTGTTTTGCAGAGTCTTCAGTGGGAGTTGCTGGGCCGTCAGCAACTAATCGAGGTAAGCAGATTGCGGACTAGATAGAGAGCCACCGAGGGGTCGTAGCTGGAGATTTTTGGGTACCAGGACTTCTCAGACAGTTTTCTTGTATTTCTTTTAGGGACTGGCTTTTGCCAGCAGTTTGTATCTTTAGTAGTGAGCTGGGAGAGACATCTGTATTTTATTTTACTGTTGTACCTTTTACTTCCAGCATCTGTCTGAGATAACCGTAGTTTTATTTCAGCTCTGATTATTATTGCTCTTTTATTATCTTTTCTTATCTGAGCAGGTTACCGACGCTTCGTGTGTGTGGGAAATACCGCATGCACGGCGGATCTGTGGACGGGCCCGGGTTCTGGTTTACACCCGGGGCGTGACAGATTAAGTTGGTATCAGAGCTTAGGGATAGGTCAGTTGGGACTTAGGAAACCCTAGGCTTTGGACAGACCCTAGGATGATAGGGCGTGAGTGGCGTGACATTTTGCGAAAGTCGGTGATTTTTATAGGTTAACTCTTCCTGTGAGTGAAGAGGGATCGACATAGTCTATTTCTGTTGAACCATTATGTTGGCTGCAGACAACATAAGGTTACAGAAATAGGGAGATGTCTTTGACTTTCGCTAGATTGGGTCGAGTGTTTGGGATGTGCTGTTTTGCTGTTTGTCGTGGCGAGCGGTGTCTCCCCGACTTTGGGGCCCTGACCCGGGTGCACTTGGTGCAGCAGTTGGGTCTGAGCTAGTTGTTTCGGGCCGGATACCAGATTGGAGTCAGAGAGCTCCGGACCCAGGTGACAGGATTGTCAGAGGCTTTTCAGCGACAGAGTGAGCGAGCATCTGGTTTTGTGTCACAGTCGTCGGAGCGGCGGACAGCTCGACAGTGCTTCCTTCTGAGGCCACCCGATTGCAGTATCCTCAAGGGCGAGGATTTCTGTGGTATTGATGGAGTGAGTAGCCCCATTGTGCCAATGTTTAGTGCCGAGGCGCCGAGGCAGGGCGGATAGTTGACAGCTGATGAGCTATGGGACACCAATGATCAGTTGAGCCAGTTTCGGCAGATAAACCACCCCGATTCTTAGGATTAGGTTTGGAGCCTCTTGGGGTAGAATCGTGGTTGGTGATGATGGAGAGACTCTTTGGCAGCCTTCTGGTGTCTAAAGGGTGTACGCAGTTGTCGAACTGCGCGTTCTATGATTTGAGGAACGAGGCGCATAGGATATGCGTGGCTGAGAGTGGATTGCGCCAGGATACCTTTCCGTTTGTTCGGACCATCTTTTGCAGGTTTTGGACTTTGGGACCGGAGTTACTTTTGGAGGCAGAGGAAAAAGTCAGGATTATTCGCCGGCATCTTGAGACATCGGGGGTTGGGTGGACCCCGATGACAACAACAGCCCTTTTATCAGAGCGGCGCAGCGGTAGCATGTATTGGCTGTCTGCGAGAGACCACATTCGGCACCTCAGTGTGAGCATGGACCGAGGTCGTGCTCCCTTTGTGATTGTTCTAGATATTTTGGCAGGCTGAGCGACGACCACTTGCATCGAGCGGATGAATTTGTGCCGCTCGGTCGGAGGGCGCCACGGTAGTGGATTGAGTTGTCGCAGGTATGATTTCATCACAGCAGTCAGAGTTAGAGCATGTTGCATCCCTACATGGACTAGAGGTAGAGTCGTTACCACATGAACTTGAGGTACAGGTTACTGTTGGCATGGTGCAAGTGGGGGAGGCTTGTGGATCGTGTCCAGTGTAGCAGAGGCTGTGAGTTTTGCCGGCAGACATATTGGTGTTTGTGGCAGCTTGGTGTTTGACCCAGTGCATGGGATTGGTTGGCGTAGTGCCACAGGATGTTTGACTGTCGAGAGAAAGGGCTTTGATTTTCTGCAAGGCAGATAATGGAAGGCAATTTGTTTGTTGAGACTGTTAGAGCATACCGATTACAGTGACAGTGTGAGAGGTGCCTACGCGACAGCGGGACTTAAGGATATCCCTATTGCTCGTGAGATCCCGGGTGTGAGACCACCTGAGCCGATGATTATGCCGCCAGAAAGGGAGATTAAGATTGTGGTTGACGTGGTTCTGGAAACCGCGCCAACTTCATAGCACCTCGTTGGATATCGCCTTTAGAGCTGCGGGAGTTGATGGCATAGGTGCGGGGATCTGATGGATCGAGGGTCTGTTGGACCTAGTGTCATGTCGTTGATATACGACGGTGAGAGCCCTTTGTGATTGGAGCCCAGTCAGGTCCAGGTATTATTTAGGGCCTTTTGATGGAGTTCTGCCCCGGCAGTTGATCGATTATGATGCCTGCACCAGTTTAGATTCACAGCTGAGTATTTCGTCAAGATGGCGTACAGGAGACGCTAGGGGCATTATCAGTACAGTGAAGCCAATGGAATGACTAATGCCCTGTTGCCTTTAAGATTGAGGAACTCTGTTTTCCAGTGGGACGTGAACGGATTGATAGCAGCGATCTCTAAGGATATTTTGGCTTACCCCCTTCCCGAATGATTTTGAGCTTGTGGAGCATTTGTAGATGCTGTGGCAAGGTCTGTGAGGAAGAAGCTTTATGCAAGTCGTTGCGGTACAAGTTTTAGCTTCGAGAGCATGTCTTCCTGGATTGCCTATTCAAGCCTTAGGGGCGACTGTGGAAATCGGCCAGAATGGATGTTATTTAAGACTGGCCGAGATCGACGGTTATTGTTGGGGTGAGGAGCTTTTGGACCGGATAGTGCTAGCAGAGCCTGATGATCAGATGACGAGTTTGGTACCAGCGCCGATTTTAACCTAGTCAGTGGTGGGAGATGGATTGGTGTGTTAGTGATACCTCCCATTGTGGCTGTAGAGCTATCATTGGATTTTGTCGAGCACCCTGTATCACCCCGATAGGGCCGCTGTGGTGGCGGATACCTGGAGCGGAAGAGCTTTGGGTTGTGTTTGTTGATTCTATAATTGGCGCTGTGTGGGGCCATCTTGGTGTACAGGGTTTGAGTTTGTGTCCTAGAGGATCTCTTTGGATTAGAGGCTGCGGCCGAGCAATCCACTTGGGTGGTTGAGTTCTGAGGGCGACCGAGTGTGAACACCTGCTTGTTTGGGCCCCTTTTCTGTGCAGGTGTTGTGTGTTTGTGTTTCGGATCGCGTTGGTTGAGTTGGCTCTTTGGTGTGATTCTTGAGCATGTTGCTCGGGCTGTTCGTTCCTTTCCCCAGTCTTGGTTGGAAGATCTGAGGTTTTTTCTGCATCTCAGCTCAGGAGTGGTATGCTTTGGACCCCTCGCCCGTGATTGACTCGCTTCTTTTGAGCCCTATGAGAGTTTGGTGTACGAGGGACGCCCGTTGCGAATTTCGGCTCGTGTGGTGAGGGAATTGCGCAATCGGGCTTTGCCGTTCTGGTTGTTGCTGTTGTGGTTGTTGCGGAGTAATCACGGGGAGTGATTGGTGACTTGGGAGCTGGAGACGGCGGTGTTGGGTTTTAACCCTGGTTTTTTGGGACTCCTAGGGAGTTGCTTTAGTTTCGAGGACGAAACTTTCTTTTAGTGGGGGAGGATGTGGTGACCCGGATCCTTGCAGGGCTTCTACAGTGTGACCAGCAGCTTCGGGAGGCCTACGGGGCATGTCGGCGGTGTTCGCGTGCCAATTTGGATTCAAGTGATGGATTCGGGGCTTAAATAGATCACGTGGATAACCGGAAGACCCCGTTGGATGTTTAGAAGAGTTTTCGCGCAAATCGGATATCAAATTTGGACTCGGCGCGAAATTCGGAATGGAAATACCTTTCCGGGAGCCTCCGGCAAATTTTAGAATTGGAATTTGGCAAAACGGACGCCGTATTTGGATTCAGCGCGCGAAAACGGTCAAGATGGGCTATTTACTTGGATTTTCCGGAGCTTGCTACTGTATTTTTACTGTTCACGGCCGGAACAGTGCTTTCCGGCGATCGCCGGCGCCGGCGGCGGCGGCGGGCAGCACCGGCGGGCGGCGGAACGGCCTCGGGCAGGCGGAGCAGCGGCGGCGCGCGGCGCGGGCAGGGCGCGGGCAGCGCGCAGGGGCGCGGGCAGGCGGCCGGTCCACGCGGCGGGCGTGCACCGAGCGGGGTGCCACGTGGCACGATCTTGTTGGGTGGCTCACAGCACCCGGTCCACGGAACAGTATTGGTGCACGGTGGACCGACAGTGGACACGTGGCGGCATTTGATTGGGTCGGTGTTGTGCTCCCGGTCCACGCAAGTCTCGGAGTGGGTGCCGTATGCGGAGCAAGTGTACGCGACGTGCGGGTGCGCGGTTCACGGGCGGTGCACGGTGTTGGGGCCACGTGTCGCGTCGCCATTGGGTGGCTCACGTGCACCGGGCGCAGCGAATTTTCTGGAGACATTTTTGTGTTGGATTTCCTTCTTAAGCAATCCGAGGGAGATTGATGGACCATTTCCACCCTCTTCGAGCTCTTATCTCCCTGTGGCCTGAGAAGAAGAAATCTTCTCCATGAAGAGGAGATTACATCTACCAAGTTTCAGATTGTTGGGTGGCACGGATTTCGAGATTTCGATTTTACGGCGCGGCGCGACGTTGCGTTTCCTGTGTCCTTCTTCGGCGCAGCTGCGGTGTTTTAGCTCCCCTGGTCTACCCCGAGCTCCTTCTTCTGTGATTCTTGCGCCGACAGACTCCTAACAGGTAGGGCTTCAACTTTGATTGTGATCACTCTTTCTGATTTTGCTTCTTTGGCTCGGATCCCGAGGTAACAAGGGTCCCCCTTTTTCTGTGAGGAATGTGAGGACAGCATCGGAGTATTTTGGCTATATCTTCGCGCACGAGCGTCTGACGGAGACGGAGACGAGCTTATACAACTTTTTCATCTACAGATCGCAAGGAACGCGCTCGTATTTTTATTGGATTTTCGTGAATTTTCTTTCGAGGTGATAATTAGTGATTTCTCAGTGAACAGTAATCAGCCCTTAATCCTGATTTTAGTGTGAGTGTGCCCCCTTGCCGAATTTTTATCTTGATGTACAGAACTCGGATTTGGGCGTGCAAGGTACCGTTTCGAAGCTATCGACGCGAGGATCGCCGTGATATTTTTATTGGAATTTTCTGGGCAATTTCTGCAGGGATATTTCGGGTGTGCTGAAATTGTGGAAGCAAGGAATTGGAGTTTTGGTATTTTCTAGCTGTACGGACTTGGACTGTTGCACTTCAGGTGGGTGGTTGTTGTGCTCCTCTCCTTTGTTATGCCCACTAGGAATATCAGAGTACCCTTGATTTGACAATGCTAACTGTGTTGATTGGTAGACTTGCATGCTCTAGGAATTAATTATTGGTTATCTGATCCACGAAAATTATTGTTAGATTGATCATTTGTTTAAATCGCCTAAGTTCTGGACCGTATGCATAGAGACAATGTGAAAATATTTGAGGACTGCAAAACTGATGATTATTCATATGTGACTGTCACTTTAGCCTTTATTCTCTAAATTGATTATTCTGGGAAACTGGACAAAATTACTGGAACAATGCATGATTAAATTGGTCACATGATTATTTGCCATCTTTTACTGCTACACTATTTTGGGACTTGACTTAGGAGAAACCATGCTTTTTCTCTTTTCTTCTTTCATTGTTGGCACTAGCGGCTTAATCGCTCAGGTTCGAGCGTATGTTGGACAGTGTAGGCAGGTATTGGGGATTTGGGACAGGTTGAGGTTGTCAGGGGGTTGCGGCGACCACGGATCTTGGGTGGTTGACCGGATTGTTTCTATTGCATCAGATTGGGTGTTCGGGGATCGGGCTTACTTTAGTGGAGGGTTGTTCCCACTTCTTTGAGTCTCGATCCAGTCCTGCTATTATGAGACAGTGGTTACAGAGATGTTTGATACAGTGATATACTTTACTCGTGTGGGTCGCTCCCCTCGAGTGCCACTCCGGAGTAGGCTTTCCACGGTGTGAGCGCCGGGCACCATGCTGGTTTCTTGAGTTCCACGGTGTGAGCGCCGGGCACCATGCTGGGTTCTTGAGTTCGACAGCAGAGCAGGCAGGGCCAGTGTTCACTGGCTGTCAGATTGGGTCTTTATGACAGGCTACTTGATTCTGATGCGTCACTTTTCCCATCCTTATTGGTTGGTCATATAGAGGCATATTAGGGATAGCACTTTATCAGTTGCTTCATTTATCTGCTTCTCCCTTCTTTTCCTTTCCCCTTTTCGCCTCTGATCACCTGGTGGGCATATCTGAGCTGAGGCTTTACCCACTAGGGGAGGCTACTGTTTATAGTAGTACTTACCCCCATTGTTTTTCTTGTCTCTTTCTTTCCCCTTGTTTTGCAGAGTCTTCAGTGGGAGTTGCTGGGCCGTCAGCAACTAATCGAGGTAAGCAGATTGCGGACTAGATAGAGAGCCACCGAGGGTCGTAGCTGGAGATTTTTGGGTACCAGGACTTCTCAGACAGTTTTCTTGTATTTCTTTTTAGGGACTGGCTTTTGCCAGCAGTTTGTATCTTTAGTAGTGAGCTGGGAGAGACATCTGTATTTTATTTTACTGTTGTACCTTTTACTTCCAGCATCTGTCTGAGATACCGTAGTTTTATTTCAGCTCTGATTATTATGCTCTTTTATTATCTTTTCTTATCTGAGCAGGTTACCGACGCTTCGTGTGTGTGGGAAATACCGCATGCACGGCGGATCTGTGGACGGGCCCGGGTTCTGGTTTACACCCGGGGCGTGACACGTTATCCAGGAAAAAGAAATCGGAAATGCCCCTGCCGGCCGATCTGTCCTCCATCACCCGGCGCCAAGCGCCAAAATCCAGAACTCGCCTCTGGCGACATATCCCTATCCAAAGGAACTGCAATGCTACGCTCCAAACACAACGCCTACTCCAACGAGGCATCAAAACCTATAACGGAGGGACTGAATAAACTGAAAGGTATCCTGGCGCAATCCACTCCCAGTCTCACATATCCTATGCGCCTCGTCCCTCGAAACCTGGAGCGCGCAGTTCAACAACTGCATAAACCCTCTAGCACAGGGAGGCTCTCAATTGATCACTCCATCACCACCAACCACGACTCTGCCTCCAATGGCTCCAACTCAATCTTATGAGTCCGGGTGGTTCATCTGCCAAATCTGGCTCAATAGATCGATCATGTCCCACAGCTCCTCTGCTGTCAACTATCCACCCTGCCTCAGTGCCTCGGCACTAAACATTGGCACAGAGGGGGTCACTCAGTGCTCCGACAACTGTGTCACCTGGACCAGCTGCTCACTCTGCCGCTGATAAGCCTCTGACAATCCTGTCATCTGGTTTCGAAATTCTCTGACCTCAATCCAGGTATCCGGCCCAAAACCAACCGCTCAAACTCAACTGCTGTGACAGGATGCCCACGGGTCAGAACCCAGCGTCGGGGAGACACCGCTCGCCACGACGAAACCACAAAACAGCACACAAAAGCCACACGACCCAATCCAGCGAAAATCTAAAGAATGTCACCCGTTCCACAGCATTATGTTGTCTGCAGCCAACATAATCACTTAGGAGAATAAACATGCCAATCACTCCTCCCATCCCTTGGGAGAGGTACAAAACTCAATCAGGACTCTCGCTAAAAGTCACGACTCTCACGAAGTCAACCAAGGGTCAAACCATAAGCCTAGGGTTTCTAAGTCCACCATGACCTACAACCTAGGCTCTGATACCAACCTAATCTGTCACGCCCCGGGGTCGAAACTGCGACCCGGGCTCGCCAACAGATCCGCCACCTATGCCAACCTGCATAGGCGAAGCGCCCTACCTGCAAGAAAAGTACTACAGCTAAACAAGATATCAGAGCTATAAATAAATATCTGCTGTATAACTAAAATCAATCACTGTACAACTGGAAATAATACAAGAAGTCCGTCTCCCAAAAATAATAATAATACAATATCCTCATATACAAGCTCTAAACTCAACCGGGAGGTATCTCCAATAAATACAACAGTGTACAGTCTCTCGATACATAATATATCCTCACTATATCAGTCTCTCAAAAGAGGGAAAGTAAAACAACTAATCTGCTGAAGATCTCCTCTGAAGGGGTACCGCTACTCTCCAACGATGGGTAGGGATCTAGCACGCGACTCCCTCGCCTCGAACAACAACCGCAGAATCCGCGACACCCGCTAAGACTCTGCAAAACAAAGGAGAGAAAAGAAGGGAGGGGAAGAACCCCCAACGGGTGTGAGAACTACACCTAAAAAGGGAGTCCTCAGTGGGTACCTCCACCAGGCCCGATGATCTGCCCACTAAGTCCGCTAAAGGCATAAGATAACCAAAGCAGTAAAGACTGTAATAGAAAAGCTGGAGACTCTCAACAGCTACCATGCCTCTATCTAAATGCTCAAATGGGGAGAAACTCTGATAAAGATATGCAACACTCGCACACAAGGTGCTCAATCGACCCAATCGAGCTGACTGCCACATCGGGTCCAGTCAAACCTGCGCCCACCTACAACCACCTCCCGCTGACGGGCAGGAATTACGTAGGGCGTCCAAACGGACTAACTCGCTATCGAGTAGTGGCTCATGCAGGCTATAGTCAAAATCCATGCTCTCTCTCAGAACGGATAAGCTCAAGATCACCAAGCCTCTCGCACAACGGTCAACAACTCACCAAGACCACGGGACCACTGTCAATCCCCAAACGGTTCCCAACAACACTAGCACTGGTCTAAACACAACTACTAGACCCCACTCGGTCCCCCTGACACGAGTGTAACAATAAGAGTAACTGACCGACTAAACCCAATCAAATAAACCGGTATAAAACCTGGTACTGCCTGCTCTGCTGTCGAACTCAAGAACTCGACTGCGGGAATGCTGACCGACTGCTGACCGGTACGATCGCATCCCAAAATAAGTAACAGACCGGCTCCTGACCGGCACGGTCGCACACACTCCGGAGTGGCACTCGAGGGGAGCGACCCACACGAGTAAAATATCTCAGTAACCAGTATCGTAATATAGCAGGACTGGATCACGACTCTAATCTAAGTGGGAAAGCCCAACCACTAAAGAAAGCCTCAGTCCTTAATCAGATGCAAAAATACTCAAATAGTGGGAAACTCCGTCCACTAGAGAAATCAGATACCCAATCTGGTGCATAAATAAATATTCGGTCAACCGCCCAATATCCGCGGTTGCCGCAATACCATGCCATCTATAATCAAGTCCTATAACCGACCTCCGATCAACCGCCCAAAGTCCGCGGTCACCGCGAAACCCTGCCAACCTCAATCCAGCACAACCTGTCCCTGACACCAATGTCCCGGCTACACTACCCCAGACCCCTGCTCGCACCCGAGCAACACAGACCACCTGACTAACAATAAAGGAGAAAAGAAAAGCATGATTTCTCCTAAGTCAAGTTCCAATAAGTAGTGTAGCAGTAAAAGGTGGCCTAACTACATGTCCATACAAGCATGCATTTGTCCTCAAGAAAGAAATAAGAAAGTAAACCACATGCCTTGTCACGCCCCGGCGTCGAAACTGCGACCCGGGTGAGCTAACAGATCCGCCGCCCATACGGAAAGCCCCGTATAGACGAAGCGACAACCTGCAAAAGATCAACTATACTACACAGATATCAGAGCTGAAAGTAAACTGCTGGAAATAAAAGCTAAGTGAACAACTACAACTCTCAAATAATACAATCCAACCTCACCAAAATACAAAAATCTCTCGAGCAGTAAAATAAATACAACTCTATACCTCACTACAAAGTTCTCTCAACATGAACTCTCAAAAGCAATAAGGGTACATCTACTCTCAGGACGACGACTGGTAGGGATCTAGCTCGCGACTCCCTTACCTCGATCAGAAGAAGCAGCAACAGGAGCAACTGGAACAGGAGTAGAAGTCCCTGTGGGAAAAGACACCACGACGGGTGTGAGAACTACGTCCCAAGTAGTTCTCAGTGGGTGCCGCCAACAAGCCCGACGGTCTGCCCACTAAGTCTACTAGAGGCAAAAAGTAACATATGCAGTGCAGAAGGAAAAGCTGGAAAAGTAAACTCTACAGCTACTATGCCTCTATCTAGATGCTCAAAAGTGGAACAGAAAGAACATGATGCTACAACTAGCCCTCGACTCAAATCACCCAATCTAAACTGACTGCCTCAACGGGTCCAGTCAAACCTGCGCCTACCTACTGCCGTTACATCCCGGAGGACCGGACTTACGTAGGGCGTCCGTGACTGCCACTAACTGGCCCAGCCAGAGGGACTGCGTCCGTAACTGCCACTAACTGGCCCAGTCAGTGGGACGGCGTCGACAAGTCGCGATACAAAAGTAACAAATCCACCCCGGGCGTGGCTCTCGAGGGGAGCGACCCCATCGAGGAAGAAGGTATCCGCGCACTCTGTCGAGCTCAAAGTGGCACTGCAGGCTATAGTCAAAATCCACGCTTACGCACTGAACGGAGAGACTCAATCCTCAAACATCTCGCACAACAGTCGGAGCACTCTCGACGACTCAGCTGATCAGCTCACGCGAAACACGAGACACTAGCCTCACCAACCACTCACAGCACAGACTCACTGGCTGGAGATACTCCACAGCCAGGACCACCGTCCACCAGACGACTCCCACAACAGAACACTAAACTCACAGGAAAGACCGACACCATAAGGGTTCGAAAACCCGATAGGCCGGTGCTTAGAACCCTATCAAACAAGAACAGACTCTAGGCTCCGCCTATCGAAGTTCCCGACCCCTTATAGTTCGGGGACACAACAATCTCGGTACAACACGCAGAAAACACCAACAGGGCCCGAAAGTCCCGGGAGACCTACACCTACAACCCTATCAAACAAGAACAGGTTCCAGGCTCAGCCCCCGCAGCTTCCGTCCCGACAAAGGAACGGCCCCTAGAACCCAGACCACTCGAATCCTTTCGAGTGGGGAGATTTACAGGAAAAAGGTGACATTAGTTATTGAAAACCATTTTGATCTGGAAGAAATCCATATTTAATGATTTTAGTTCTTTTTAGAAAAACAGTTAGAAAACAAGTGTTTTACCCAAACCCCGAAGGGCTGATGCCTTTGTCCAATCAAACAAGAACAGACTCTAGCGGCCCTTCGATGCTTGGAAGAAAGCATTGGTAGACTAAAATCATGTGTATGTCAAAAAGGGTTCTAGGTTCTAGGTCTGGCTAACACTAGTGAACTACTGCCACTAACACAGTGGCGACAACCCAAACAGGGGAAAACAAGACCTCCCGGGACCACCGTTTACCCCAAACGGTTTCCGGTACAGACAAGCGATCCACTACATCTACCAGACTCCACTCTGCTCCCAAGCACGAGTGCAAATGCATCCCACACTAAAAGAAGTCCCGACCGCTCGGCCCACTACCCGGGCGAGGATAACACTAAGTCCAGGAATGAAACAAAGTGTGAGGATGTCTAAGCATAAATAACCCTAGCCCAAGTGAGGGTTTTCTACTGGTTTGGTTACACATGCAACATATGACGGGGGTGCTAGGTCAGGTTCCAAGAGAATAAATATTTAACAGGTAGTAAGAAGCAGAAGAGATCATCAGATAATTACAAAGAATATTAACATTCACATTCTAGCATGCTACCCAGTCCAAACACTATCATGCATGATTCTATATCAATAGAATTAGAGCACAGTCCATAGATCCTAAAAGCAAAGCCACCCACCTGAAGGTGCTAATTGTCCGGGGTCACACAGCTGAGAAAACCAGAAAAATAGCAACTCTTATGTCCAACAGGTCCAGTACAGTCCACAATCCCTCCTAGGTACAACATAAGGCTACAGTTACACTTAAATCCCAAAATCTGCCAAGAAATACAACACTGAAAATTCAGCCACAAAGATGCGATTATTTCACCTGCTGTATTTGCTCAAGAAATTCCAAATAAAATATCCCTGCATTCTACGCGTCGATAGCTTCGAAACAAGTACCTGCACGCCCAAATCGGAACCCCGTAGGTCAAGTTATAAATTCCACAATACGGGCGCGCGAAAACATACAACCACACAACTGTAAAATCTTACACAGATAAAAAGGAAGATGTATACCTCCAGAAAGGCCTCAAGAAATTCCAAAAAAATACCACGATGATCCTCGCGTCGAGTAGATGAAAAAAGTCTATAAGCACGTCCTGAACCGTGTAGAGTTATTTAGGATCCACAAGGATCTAAATAGGTACTATCAAACACCTAGAGGGGGGTGAATAGGTGTAATATTATAAAAACCAATCTCAGTGCAAAAATAAAAAACAATGCGGAAAATAAAAATCAACACACCGAGATTTACGTGGAAACTCCAATCCAGGAGAAAAACCACGGGACCAACACGCAATAACAATCCACTAAGAATAGAAGAATAACAAGGTGATTACCGACTCCACGGACTCAACCCCTCCTTCAGCTTCTTCGGACCTTGCGCTGACCGGTTGGATATCCACGCAATAACAATCCACTAAGAAAAGAAGAATAACAAGGTGATTACCGTCTCCACGGATTTAACCCCTCCTTCAACTTCTTCGGACCTTGCGCTCCACCGATTGCACGTCCACTGCACACGTTCGAATCCACGAACGCCACTCGAATCCACGAGCACACGTTTCGAATCCACGAAACGCCTTCAACACACCGAATCCACGATGCCACGTCGAATCCACGACGCAAACTCAGCCGATAAGAATATAGGCTTCGATGGTGATCCTTTGCTTAGATTATCAATGAAGAACCATGGGAGAAATCTCTAAGCAAAGATTAGATCAATTCGACAAAAGATAGATCTTGGAAGAACCATCGAATTGACCTAAAAGAGGCTATAAAGAAGAACGATAAAAACCTAGCCTCTAGGGTTGCTCTCAAGTGTTTTATAAATTGATCGGCCGTGCTCCCACGTTTTTGAGAAACCCTAAATGTCTATTTATAGTTTAGAAACCTTTGGAAAGAGATAAGAATCAAAAACTTACCTTATCTGGAAATTTTCAGGACGGCGATCCGGATCGGGATTACTGCGATCCGGATCGTCGTAACGAGATTGACGATTCCAGAAATCCAAGGGTTCGGGATCCGGATCGCAAGGCCCGATCCGGATCGTTCATGAATTTCAGCAACATCCAATGTTCGGGATCCGGATCAGAATAGGCTTGGATCCGGATTGGATTTGCACATGAACTAATACCCTTCGGGATCCGGATTGGATCATCTGATCCGGATCCTGAACATGTCCCATGTCCAGTTTTTGATTTTTATGCAATTAAAAATTCATCCAAGTGTTTCTACACTATAAGAAAGTATTCGGATCACCAAAATTATTTAGTTAAACATACCTGATCCTTTTGAATACTTTCTTCTTGAGATTGATGTAACTGATCCACAATTCTTCATCTTCAATCTTCAAGACTCAAGACACTGAGTGTCAACTTGAGCTCTTGTTGAATCTTCTCTAAGTCTTTGATTGCTGATTGACAATTTGATCCCTTTAAGACTCCGACTCAACTCACTGACTTGACTCACGAAATATGCCAACACCAAAATGCCGTAACAATCTCCCCCTTTGGCAATTTCGTGACAAAACCCAAAAATACATAAAAACGCTCAAGTCACTCATCTTAAACCAAAAATTCGAAATTCAATGTCATCACCAAAACATTGATTTTCTTTGCGTGAAAGATCCAATAAATACAAAATTACATTTGAACCAAACAGTCCTAGAACATACTCTATGACTTAGGACTTGGAGTCTTAAAGTGATGTAATTCCTGCAAAACAAAACTCCAAACAAAATCAAACGTTAGTCGTTAGAAATTAAAATCCTACATTTGATCCGTCTTCCTTTTGGTTCTTTTGTTTTTCGGCTCTTTCAATTTTTTCTTTGTCTCCCCCTATCTTGAGCATCTCTAACATGTTCTCCATGTTCTCCATGTTCTTGAGCATCTATGTTCTCCCCCTTTGTGATACGATCATCATTTTCCGTTCTCCCCCATTTTTCTATTTTCGTTTGTCCTCTCTTGATGATCTCATCTCCGTCATTTCTCTTCTCCCCCTTTTTGTCACAAATTGTCAAACAGTGAACATACTAGACAAAAGGAAATCATAACAACATTAGTTCATAGAGAAAGAGAGATAAAAGCTCAGTTCCGGTATATAACAAAAATGCAGATTGCGTACCGGTACCAGAAAGCAAAAATCAAATAATTTCTTGAAACAAATCCAGATTTTAGAATCTTTTCAAATACCGATTTGTATTCCATCAAGAAATCAATTTAAGTGCTTTGAAGAACAATGAATTCACATAGATGTCATTCAATCCAAATTTCTTTCATTAGAATAATTTAGAAAATAAAAACCAGAAAGAGTATGTAAGCACTTTAGCGCATCAACTTTAAACAAAAGTCATCGTTTCATGCAACAAGAAATAGATTATACCAAATCTATCAAAAATACTCAAAAATGAAACGAAAATTTATGAAAATTAAAACCCTTAAAGTTGAACAACTTCAATCACATCTAACATGATCTTATGCGTAATGCCTTTATCAAATCATCAATTTTGGTAAAGAAAATGAAATACCAAGATCAATAGATGTTTGAAATCCCAGATAAGTTAGATAATATATCTAGACAATCTGTTGAAGGAGTGGCTCTTCGAGCATCTTTTATCAAAAATCCCACCTTATACCAACCATGAAATATGACTGAGTCAAGTATTTCATTATGCATTTCATCAACATTTTTAAACACAAAAAATTGCTTTGTGTCACGCCCCGAGTCCGCCAATTTGTACGGTTCGGGCACGCCAACAGACCCGCCAATCGGGTAAAACCTTTTTCTACCCGAAAGGAACGGTAACATCCATAATAACACAACAAGTGTATGCGGAAGCTCAATATCAGAGTACTAAAAATCACTATAAATTTAAATTTCATTCAACAACTAATGCGGAAATGAAAGCATACAGGAGTGAACCATAAATTAAACTTATTACACTTTACAATTCTGAACTTGCAAATAAAATTATTACATTTTCTTTACATAATTCCTCACCATACAAGGTTCACTCAAGAAATATATAGAAAGGGATACCTCTGCTAGACCCTCTAGGTCACTATGCTGCTGGGCCCTTGCCCCTGTCGTATGCCTCGCTGTCGTCTGCATCTGATCTGTCTCGACCGCTGCATCCATTCCCGAACCTGTGGGGGGGGGTCACCCAAGGGGTGTGAGAACTTACGAGCGAGTTCCCAGTGGGTTCAACCACCGAGAGAAAGTGTCCTACACCACTTGGTCCAATGGAAGCAATAATAATAGTGTGCTAGGAAACTAAAATCCTCAACATCAATATGCAGCTATGCAATAATATATCACTACACTATCTGTGTACAACCATCGACCGAGCACTACTCTGTCTAGCCACACTAGGCTGCTAAGCACCAACTCGGCCACTATGCCGCTATATACAGGGTCAACTAACCCGGCCACCCTGGCCACTCTATTTTTCTTTATTCTTTAGATTCTGGTGCTTTAGTTCAAGTTAACCCTGAAATTCTTATCCAACGGGCCCGAGCCCGGTAGTCTTGCTACCATAAGATAAGATTTCTAAGGTTGCCGATAACACTCGCAAGTGTTACCCCGTCCTGCCGGGGGGACTTGTCATACGGGACACTGCCCGATAGGGTCACTGCCCAACTCTGACAAGAGTACTCTATCTACCAGTCATACGGGTCGCTGCCCGGGAGAGGGACCCTGTCCAACTCCTGACCGTTGTACGTTCACCCCGGAGGTACGCCCGTTTTATCTTTAATTTTCTTTCTTTTCTTTTCTTTTTCTTTCTCTTTTATTTTAGTTCTTTGCCTCTTTGCTTTTGAACACTTGCTTTCCTTTCTTATTCGAGCTTATAGCTCCCATTTTGCCACTTGCAATTTACATTCTCTTTTCTTCGAGCATTTAGCTCCTTGCTTTCACTTTTAGCCCTTCGAAAGTACCTCGTCCGACGGGTCACTGCCCAGGGAGTCCTGCTCCACTTGACGAGTCTCAAATTCGAAGGCGCCCTTTACATTCTCTTTATACTTTTTAGCCATTTTTAGCTTGCTTTAAACTTTGCCTTTTCACAACAATTTATCTCTTATCCTAGGTCTCGCCATAAGGATAACTAGAGAGAGTCCTGGACTCTTTACATTTCACTTTCACTTATTTAACTCAAATTGAAGTTAAAGTTATTGTCCATTTGCCCAGACACCCTATGACTTTCTAGGGTTATATTTATTTAATTCTTTAACCTTGGGATCTTATCCCACTTTCCTGATTCCTCACTGAATCCTAGAGTTAACTTAACTCTATTTTTTCTGTTGTGAGTTTAAACTCCTCTAACTAACTTAGGTTCCCTTTACCTAAGTTCCCATGTCATACTTGTCCTAGAGTTCCATGACTCTATGCTGACCTCTAGTTCACCTTAGGTTTCCTTAACCTAAGTTCCATATCATATACACCCTAGAGTTTTCTGACTCTATGTTGATCACTCTATCCAGTGTCCTTAGGTTATCACCTAAGACCATGCCACTCGTCCAATCCTAGGATAACTCCTAGTTCAATGTCACTCGTCAAACCCTAAACTAGGTTTTCTCCTAGTCTTACTACCAACATGTCCTTTTCCTTAATGCACATGATTCCTAGAGTTATACCCTAACATGATCATACTCATAATCAACAAATCTTTCTTATACATGTAATTGTTTCATTTCATTCATCAATTAGTAATTACTTCTACGCATGCATATTCATCAAGAATCTTTGGCAACCAACAGTTGCACTTTATCTCTGTGTCAGATTGCACCACACCTCTATTCCTCTATCTCTGGCAACCAACAGTTGCCCTTATTCTATCTGAATTTTTTCTACACAAGCAATCATAATCATGATCAACCTAACGCCTCTAACAGGCTACTATCATGCTTCGAATCGAAAAGCAAAGGAGCAAGGGGAGAGGTCACCCAATTTCGGCAGAATTCCCCACCTTGTAGTGTACCCAATTGCTTGTAGACACTTGCAATTGGTCTCCGCGCGATCACACTTGTTTCCTCGAGCTTGCACGCAATTCGGCGCACTTTCCTCGGGTCCGCACGCGAAACGGTGCACGTCCATCAAACCTGCACAGAAAAACGGTGCGCGTCAGTAAAAACTCAGACGCGAATTTCGGGAGAAAAATCCTCGGAAGCTCTAATAAAACCACCAGAGTCTTACAACACACAACAGCTCCAATTGCTCACAGCACACTAAAAGCTCTCCAACAATCACATATACACAGCACAACACTCATCAATTTGTCCACTAATTTCTTCACAAAAACCATCCCAAATTAAACACACACACTCAATCAACCCCAATAGCACACCACTAATTAAAGTCCACATATACACAATCCCTTAATTCCACCCTTACACACTACCAATGTGTATAATTTAATTCCATCTTAATTGAACAAATAAATTCTTATGCACCAACGAAGCCCAAAATTCACATAATCATCCAACTCCAAAACACACATACTACAACACCTCAGCTCCAACACATCTGCACACTCCAAGGCTCCAGCATAGTAATAAATAAATGCTCTTTTATCAAATTTACATAATCCACAATCAATCACTAATAAAACCCATAAACTCATTAAGCTCCTACTATCCACAGTACATTAAATAATTAATGATCACATAACCATAATTTTAGACATCCAAGTCCATCACAGATAGATAATTCACAGCACACATGCATAGTACTCTCGAACCCATCAGTATACTAACACTCACAAAACATAAATTACCAAATTCATTTATACCCTCAACCTGCTCCAATTCCACACACACAACATCCCACAATAAAATTACTTATAGCTCTAATGCACACTATTAATTCATTTCCCCATATACATAATTCCTTAATTCCATTTTTACACACTACCATCAATAAATGTTCATCCAACCACAATTACACATTCACCAATCTTCAGGTTCATCTCTCATATACACTCCATACACTCACAACACTCAAGTTCCAACACCAACACTTAAGTTCCCTTAACAATTAAAACTAAAGTGTAACTAATCACAAATGCTCTCACATAACTCTAAAGCTCCAAGAAAAACCCACACATTCACCACCAGCACAATCACACCTTACTCCACATACTTATTACACTTACAAAAATCCACAGCATATTCACTTACCATAACATCCTTTATTGTGCTTACAAAAACATCCTCAGCATACCCACTTCACACAACATCCATAATACACTTACAAAAAAAAGAAACCACAATTAAACACCGCGTGCCGCGCACTCGATCCGGGCTCCGCACGGCTCCTCGCCGAAAAACAAATACTGCGATGTCGGCGTCCTGTGAGAGAGAAAAGAAAAAAACCGCAAGATTTTAGTCAACCCACACGATTGCCGGCGCAAAACAAGACCAAACGCAAAAACCCCCGCGTGCCGACGCGAGTCGCAAGCCGCCGCCGACCAACGGCGCACTGCACGGCTGCAGCCCGCGCTGCAGGCGCACCCGACGCTTGCCGCCTGCCGCGCGACAGCCGCGAGCCTCCATGCGCAGTCCTGGCTCGAGACACCCGCGCGGCGCGAGGGCCTGCTGCGCGGAGCAAGGGCCTGCCGCGCACTGCTCAGCGCACAAGCGTGCGCTGCGCGACGCCCAGCCGCGCACTGCGCAGCGCACAAGCACGCGCTGCGCGGCGCCCAACCGCGCACTGCGCGGTCCTGCTGCGCACTGTAGCGCAGCCGCCAGTGCCAGCCGCGCGTGTGCCCTTGTGCGCACGCGCGGGGCCCACGCCGCAGCCACCATAGCTCACGGAACCATGGACAAGCAGTCCCGAGCTGCACCCACGACACCAAACACAAACAAAACCCCCAAAAGAGAAGCAGCTACCAACCTCTTGAGGCCCGTCGCGCGCGCTCCGCTCGCCCACACGGCTTCTAGGAGGAAGTCCACCATCAACCTCTTACCAAGTCTTCTTTTCTCCATCTTCCTCCTTCCTCTATCATCTTCTACTTCTTCTTTTCTTTCTTCTTTCTCCCATTCCTCCATTCTCTCTTTTCCTCTGTTTTCTACTAACTCCTCTATTTTGCAGAGAGAGGAAGAAGGTGAGGTGGCTCTCTAATTAGCTACGGCTAATTAAGGGGTGGGGGGGGGGTGGTTGGGTGCATTAAATGCACCCAAGGAAAATATCCCAACACCCACATTTAAAGTTAAAATCCGTTTTCGTCCCGTTTTCTGTCCATTTTTCGTCCGTTTCGTCCAAATTTGACAGGCAGCTTCGTCTCAGCCTTTAATTACCACAGAAATTTTAAATTTCCAGTTTGGGCCATTTCTGGGCCACCAAAGCCCACTGTGTCCAGAATCGCTGGCGGACCCCGTTCTCGCAATCCGGATATCCTATCAACCCGAAATTTTACTGTGATCTTAAAACATAAAATTACGGAAGCTCCCAAATTTTCTCAGAATTTTTCGACACTGTTGGCGGAGCCCTTTCACTATCGGGTATTCACGATCAACGCGAACTTTTGCTGTGGGTCTTTAAAACAATTTACGGGCTCCCGTAATTTTCTC
>JAQOTM010000080.1:0-77958 GCA_029168755.2 Tillandsia fasciculata | reverse complement strand
AAATTCATAAATTCCAAATTCATTGATTTTTGCATTTCTAATGGCATTAAACATGAATTCTCCGCACCTTACACACCTCAACAAAATGGTGTAGTCGAGCGCAAAAACAGGGTCGTACAGGAAATGGCACGTGTTATGCTTCACAGCCGGAACTTACCTTTTTATTTTTGGGCTGAAGCGGTGAACACTGCTGTTTATGTTATCAATCGCGTGTATTTGCGCCCGGGGACTTTGAATACACCATATGAACTTTGGTTTTGTAGAAAACCTAACATCAAATATTTTCGCATCTTTGGGAGTCGGTGTTTTATTTTACGTGATCGTGAGAATCTTGGAAAATTTGACTCTCGAAGTGACGAAGGGATTTTCTTAGGTTATTCTACAAACAGCAGAGCATATCGAGTTTTTAACTTAGAATCTAAGACGATCGTAGAATCGATAAATGTTAAGGTAGATGAAGCTTTTCACTTTGAATCTGAAAAATCTACCCTCGATATCTCTCTTGATGATGATACACCTGCTAATGCATCTTCTTCTAACAATTCTTTCGATAATAATGTTGATGCATCTAACGGTTCTTCAAGCTTATCTGATGTGCAGGAATCATCTCGTGTACCTCCGCCTACTCCTCTACCTCAAACGTTACGCATCTCCAAGGATCACCCTGAATCGAACATAATTGGAGATCCACAAGAAGGAGTTAGAACACGGAGACAATTGGTTTGCGGATTTGCATGCTATGTATCTCAAATCGAACCAAAGAATGTTGATGAAGCTCTCCAAGATGATTACTGGATTAAAGCAATGCAGGAAGAGCTCCATCAATTCGAGCGAAACAAAGTCTGGGAACTGACGAAGCCTCCGAAGCAACACAATGTGATAGGTACCAAATGGATCTTCAAGAACAAGAAAAACGAAGAAGGTACTATCATCAGGAACAAAGCAAGGTTAGTTGCTCAAGGCTATTCTCAAGTAGAAGGTATAGACTTTGATGAAACTTTCGCCCCTGTAGCTAGACTCGAGTCCATTCGTATATTGTTTGCGATCGCTTGTCATTTTAAAATCAGATTATTTCAAATGGACGTTAAGAGCGCCTTTTTAAATGGATTTTTAAATGAGGAAGTTTATGTAGCTCAACCGAAAGGTTTTGTGGATCATAAACTACCTAACCATGTTTTTCGTCTGAAAAAGGCTCTTTACGGTCTGAAACAAGCACCGCGAGCATGGTACGAAAGGTTGACAAAGCACCTTTTGGAAAAGGGCTACACTCGAGGGGGAGCTGACAGGACTCTCTTTGTGAAGCATTATCAAAACAATTTCATAGTTGCTCAAATCTATGTGATGACATTGTTTTTGGAGCAACAAGAGATAATGATGCTTCTAAATTCGCGGAGACCATGGAAAGCGAATTTGAGATGTCCATGATGGGCGAATTGAACTATTTTCTTGGATTACAAGTTAAACAAAACGATGAAGGAATTCACTTGTGTCAATCCAAGTATGCACTGGAGTTGGTCAAAAAGTTTGATCTTGAAAATTCTAAGGATTTTCCGACTCCAATGGGAACTAGCCATAAGGGACTTGGAAGTGAATCACAAAGTGAGAATGTAGACGAGAAACTGTACCGCAGTATGATTGGAAGTCTACTATATCTCACGGCTAGTCGCCCGGATATATCCTTCAGTGTTGGGATTTGTGCGAGATATCAATCAGCACCGAAGGAGGTTCACCTGAAAGCGGTGAAACGGATCATCCGGTATATCAAAGGTACAATCAATTTCGGAATTTGGTATCCTATGGGAACGACTTTGGATATTGTTGGATACTCAGATGCCGATTGGGCTGGATCGGTGGATGACCGGAAAAGCACGAGTGGTGCATGCTTCTATCTTGGCCACTGCCTTGTTGCATGGCACAGTAAAAAGCAGAACTGCATAGCACTCTCGACTGCCGAAGCGGAGTACATTTCTGCAGGAAGTTGTTCAACCCAATTGATTTGGATGAAAAGCGTGTTGAGCGATTTCCGATTTCAACATCTTCGGTAACCATTTTATGTGACAACACTAGTGCTATTAACATTTCAAAAAACCCTGTGTTGCACTCTAGAACAAAACATATTGAACTTAGATATCATTTTCTTAGAGAGCTAGTTGAATCAAACATTCTTCAACTGTCATATATTTCAACTGAGGATCAATTAGCCGACATCTTAACAAAACCTTTGGATCAAAAACGTTTTATTCACTTGCGTAAAGCAATTGGCATGCTTTCCTTGAAATAAACTCTTTTGAAACCTTTGCTTAGATTAGGTTTTGTTTTTTGTTTTTGTTTTGTTCTTTATCTATGTTCTGTACATAGCACACTAATTGAGCATAAATCATAATTGACTTTAATTGCATCCTTTTATGCATTTAGAAATTTATTATGTTTTGATGTCATAATATTTCAATGTTGCAATGATCATTTACGTTAATTAAACCATCTTTTAAGTGATCAAAGTCAATTTCTCTCTCAATGATCTCTTGGTATAGTCATTATCATATTTGATTGCTTAGTCGAGTATGAATTCGAGATCAATGGTTTGGTTGAATACCTTATATATTAAATAATTGATAGCCAATTGAGGGGGAGTCAATGAAATGTGAAATGCTCAAAAGATGTGGAAAGAGTTACATCCCAATGAGGAGTGTGAAAACTACCACCACATGGAGAAAATGAAAGAAAAAGATACTCCATGAATGAAAAGCAAATTTTTGTTTGAAAAATTGTTGATGAAATTCATATTGAAATACTTGACTCAGTCGTATTTCATGGTTGGTATAAGGTGGGATTTTTATAAAAGATGCTCAAAGAGCCACTCCTTCAACAGATTGTCTAGATATATTATCTAACTTATCTGGGATTTCAAACATCTATTGATCTTGGTACTTCATTTTCTTTACTGAAATTGATGATTTGATAAAGGCATTACACATAGGATCAGGATAGATGTAATTGAAGTTGTTCAACTTTAAGTGTTTTAACTTTCGTAAATTTTCGTTTCATTTTTGGATATTTTTGATAGATTTTGCATAATCTATTTCTTGTTGTATGAAACGATGCCATTTGTTTAAAGTTGACATGGTAAAGTGCTTACATACTTTTTCTGGATTTTATTGAATTTTTCTAAATTTTTCTGAAGAAAAAGTGTAGCCGATCCGGATCGGGGCAAGTGATCCGGATCCCGAACGCAGGATTTTTCCTGCGGGTAGCCGATCCGGATCACATTCTCGGCCGATCCGGATCACGGCTAGGGTTTATATAGAAACATACAGATTTTGATTTCTTTACCCTAATCTCTGGTTTTCAAGCCTCTAGAGTTTCTCTCTCTAGATTTCTTGCTTCTTGGAGCTTCAAAACTCAAAGTTCTTCGGATTCAAGTAAGTTTTATGATCAAAACTCGGTTTTTCACAGTTTTTATGGTTTTTCATCAAACGTGAGTTGAAAAATTGGAACTTTTTCGTTTGTGAATGGTTTTTGATCAAATTTCTTTTGAAATAAGAACTCTGGGTCAATTAGTTTTGCTTTTATGCTGGGATTTTACTTGATTAACGAGTTTTTAGGCTTCGATTTCTAAAAATTCGGTTTTAGGGCATAAAAGAGGAATTTTTGTAAATCATGGAATTGATCTATTTTTAAAATTCTTTTTGGAAAACTAATTTGATTCTTGGCTTCTCTACATGATATGATTGTCTAGGTACAATGTTTTCAAATTTTTCAAAATTGACAATTTTTCATATGTTCTTGAGTTGTTTTCACAGGACACTTTCTTAAACTCAAAGCACTAGAATCAATGGCATTCTCCTGGTTGATTCTGTACTGGTCACAATGATGCCCGGAGGTCATCTGTTAAAGAAGAACCAGGGTCAACTCGAGACAAACCAAACGAAGCCAATGAAGACAGCTCAGATTACGATACAGAAGAATGGGACGAATTCTTCAAGGATGTTCAGCGAAAAATTGATGAAGAGGACAGGAATTCACCAAAGGAAAGAGACTTATGAAATCTGCCTCCACGACCAGACAATATACAAGAAGAAGAAATGTTCAAAGAAGTACGAGTCAGCATAGTGGGCCTCTCACCAGAGCACGCTCACTTTCTGGAATTCTGCAAACTGAATCACCATGGACTGCAGGACCAGATGCACCATCTGCATCTAGACAGCGTCCATCTTACTCAAAGACACGGACAACTGAGACAGAGATTTTGGAATCGATTTGTCAGGAACAACACCGACTCTCTGCTACACAAGACAGAATATCGAAAGAGCTTCAGCAGATCTCTTCTGAACACAAGAAGATCAAGAAGAAGTACTCAAATTTTAAGAATTTGCTTAAAGGGATTTTGAGCAAGCTGAGCTGTACTAGTTCAGATTCTTCAGACTGAGCCGCACCTTCTGTTCACCTTGTCTACTTTAGTTCTTAGGTTTCAGGACGTTGTTTTTTTTCTCTCTTCTTTTAGTTTAGTTTTCAGTTTGTGCATACTATTAGGACTTTATGTTTTTTACTCTCCTTACATATTGTAGCTCATGCTACGTTTTGGCTTTGTTTTGTGACAAAAAGGGGGAGAGAGTGAGAGAGAGTAGAGAGAACTCTGAACAATGAATGATTGTGAATATCGATGATATCAAGGTAAGTATGAACCTCAACTCAACTTTGGTTTTTCTTTTGTGATTTGTGACATGCTTCTATACTAACTATTCGACTAACTATTTGGGCATGTAATATGACTAACAAGTTGATGTTGGACTAACATACTTTGACATTTGGTTTTCAACTGCTTAGAAGATATGTTGGTTTTTAACTATGATTCTTTACATATCTGAATTTTTCAAATGTCATGATGAGAATAAACTCTATCTCTGTATTTGGTTTTGTATGTTTCAATTCTTGAGGTATCTAACGAATTTGTTTGTCAAGAATGTTTTCTGTGTGCAGAGATTACAGATGTCTAAGTCTAGAGTCTGTTCTAGGAGTTTATCTCATGTTTTAATTTCTGGAACTCTTTTGTAAATTTTTGTTGTATGGTGATAGCAACAAAAATATCTTTTTGAATTTTCTTTGTGGATTTGTGTTTTGTCACGAAACCGCCAAAGGGGGAGATTGTTACGGAATTTGAGTTGGCGTATTTCGTGAATGTATTAAGTCTTGAAGATTGAAGATGAAGAAACTTTGGATCGTATACCTCAATCTCAAGAAAGAAGAATTCAAAAGGATCAGGTACGTTTAACTAAAGAATTTTGATGATCCGAATACTTCTTATAGTGTAGAAACACCTGGAAGAGGTTTTAATTGCTTATTCATCAAAAACTGGACATGGGACATGTTCAGGATCCGGATCGTGGCTTTCAATCCGGATCCCGAAGGGTGTTTGTTCATACACTGGTTCAATCCGGATCGCAGCACTCTCTGATCCGGATCCCGAACACTAGTTTTACCTGTTTGCTTCTTCGATCCGGATCAGGAATTGCAATCCGGATCCCGAACATGATGTTCTGGTAAAACTGTATGAACGATCCGGATCGGGGACTACGATCCGGATCCCGAACAGGCAATTTTCTGGAAATCGTCTTTGTGCTTCTGCAATCCGGATCGCCAAATCCAATCCGGATCGCGTCGTCGGAAAACTTTCCAGAAAAGGCTGTTTTTGATCCGAATATTCTTCCTAGGGTTTCTAACCTATAAATAGCCCTTCCATTTCATTTCTAGGGCATCCGCAATAGATCGGCTGGTTAAGAAAAGATAGCCGAAAAGAAAAATCCATATATAGAGAAGAACGGAAATCAATAGATCTATTCTATGGTTCTTCATCTATATTGATTGATTTGATTCTAGGTTTTCCATACTCACATTTTGAGTAGAATCAAATCAATGAATACTTAGATGGTATTTCCGATCTATCTTTAATCTAAGTATTCGGCGGATCATCACCACCCAAACAAACAACGATTTACCCAAAATCGGCGCGTGGACTCGCGTGGCCTTGTGGATTCAAGGTGCAACCGCTCTCGTGGATTCGGAGCGAGGTACGTTCGTGGATTCGAAGCGTGCCATTGGGTGAAGACCGTGGATTCGGTTGGACGTCGTGGACTCGACGTTGGACGCTGTGGATTCAGCGTTGGGCGCGGATCGTGGATTCGAGAAGCGTCGTGGAGCGAGCGGAGAAGATCTACTAGGAGCGTATGGTAAAAGGTTGAGTCGTCTGTGAGTACGTTATATCACCTTGTACGTGTGTTAATTCTAGTGGATTTCGCCGTGTTATCGGTCCCGTGGTTTTTTACTCCGGTTTGGAGTTTTTCCACGTAAAAATCTTGCGTGTTCTTTTATTTTTCCGCATTGGGTTTTATTGCGCAATGATTTTTTGAGTGTTTATTGTTTACACCTATTCACCCCCCTCTAGGTGTTTTTTCCCCTATTTAGATCCTTATTAACCTAAAACCCAACATCAGACAATTGTGTCCAATCAGCACACCAACACCTCCTGAAACACAGTTACAAGCTCCCCCGAAGTCACCAATGACTCTACCACAGCTCTGCCGAGATCCAGGTCATCACATCCTCCCCCACTAAAGAAAGTTTCGTCCTCGAAACTAAAGTCGTTCCTCAACACGGAATCTCAACCAAAAAGAGGGGGTAAATATCCGATCATCCGCCATCAAGCTCCCAAGGCTGTCAAATATCTCCTCCAGGACGCGATACAATCCTCGTGTCTCTAACAAGAACACAAATAAAGGTGGGCACTCCAGGAATCCGTACTACCTCAACCAAGTACAGCTGGCTAACCGCTCGAGCTACCAAGTAGTCCGCATCGGTATACGCATCCGCTCCTCCTCAGCCTCAGATAATCCAACCACAAGTCCATCGGCCCACTAGCTCGATCCAAGTACCTCTTTACTTCCGCGATATCCAATATAAGTCCTCAACCACACCAGCCAAAAAGGCTACTCAACCACTGCGAAACATCCGCCTTACGCACTAAATCAAAACCATAGAGGCGAAGATAACTCTCAAGCAACCCAGGTACACCAAAACCTCCGGGCCTGGCTCCCCACGAAAATCGTCCTCGCGGCATAATCAACCGCCGCGAAAAGGAGATAACCGAGCCAGCCCAACCCGTCCAAAGTACCAAACCAAGTCCCGCCACTAGGTTAAGACCATCAGGTCTACCGGTACTACGAGGACTCAACTGCACCGGGCAGGACCAACCACACACCCCTACGTGCCAAAGATCGGGAATATGAACCTCCCGAAACACTAGGTAACCGTCCTACCCCTAACCCATGCAGAGAAGTACATGCACACCCAACAAGACTAGGATGCTCAAGTGTAAAACAATGCAAAACCAATATCGGTAAATAAAACAAAATAATACCTGCCACCACAAGGTCGGTTGCTGCAAAGTCCTCCACCTGAGCGGCGTAGACCCGACCGCTCAGAGCCGGCGACCGATGATCCGCAGGGTAGAAGATGGTGAGCCGCTCGCTGGAGTATAAAACCGCTGAGCTGACAACTGCTGCTGAGGCGGAAAAGGAGCCGATGCTGATGAAGGTGCCGCTGAAGTCGAAAAAGGGCACGAAGCTCGAATGTGGCCTGGCTGTCCACACCTATAACAACGACCCCACCTCTGATCACAGGTGTGCGACAAATGGGGTCCCCCACAGAAAATACATCTGTCTCTGTCGCGAAACCGTGGCTGTCCCGACTGATGCTGTCTCTGTGCCTGATGCTGAGACTCCGGCTGCTGCTGCGATGACCTCTGGGGTCCACTGGGCTCTCGCTGCTCCGCACGCCCACGGCTAGATAACTGAGGCCGCGGTGGTCTCCATGAACTAGCCTGTTCCTCATCCTTAGGTACTGGTCGTTTCTAACGAAACTCGGAGTAACCATCCCGCCTTGCCTCGCCACCACAGTGTCGCCTCTCTCCACCCATTGGGCAAGGTTGAAGCCTCCTCAAGAGTCTGGAGTCGCTGTGCATGCACTAGGATATAAATCTCGCTGCGGAGGCCTGCCTCGAATAACTCGACCTGATGTGGCCCATCACGGGCGACATAGGGCACACAGTTAAACAACTGCATAAACTCCTGGTGGTAATCCTGAACCGACCGGTCGCCCTGCTGAAGGTTCTTCAAATCATCCTCCAGCTTCCTCTTCACGCTGGTCGAAAAATAGGTATCCAAAATCATGCGCCTAAACTCGGACCAGGGTAACTGTCGAGAAATCTGAAACTCCCGTGGCTCGACCCGATGCCACCAAGTATCTGCATCTCCATCTAGGCAATGTACCGCCATGTGAACTCTGTACCTCGGGTCGATGAAGAAATCCCTGAAAATCTTCTCCATTGCTGATAACCATGTCCCAACCTCCCACGCTGCATATCCCGCCCCGAGAATCTAGGCGGTCCGTGCTGACAAAACTTAACCAATTTGTCAGCGATGTCCTGCTCCTCGGCCGGGGTCAAAGGCTGGGCCACTCCCCGAGCCTCGCTACTCGATGATGGCGCCGTCGGCACAAGTTGTTCCACAGGTGGTGCCGGGGTCTCCAAAACTGCCAGAGGTGGCGCCTCTCTCAATGCCAGTAGCTGCTCAATCCGCTGCTCCTGCCGGCTGTTGCTCTCCGCCAATTGGGCTACCAAGGCCCTCAACTCAGCAATCTCAGAAGATCCAGCCTGTCCTCGCTCAACAGGGGGTGTGGGAGCACCCCGAGTAGGAATCCGACGTCGGGGAGGCATCTGCCACAAGAAACCACAAGTCAGCCACACAACCACACATGACCCAATCTAGCGAAAGTCAAGGACATCCCCCTATTTCCGTAACTTTATGTTGTCTGCAGCCAACATAACTGTCCCACGGAAATAGGGTATGTCGATCCCTCTTCACTCACTGGAAGAGTCAAAACCCAATCACCGACTTTCGCAAAATGTCACGTCCCTCACGCCCTATCATCCTAGGGTTAATCAAAAGCCTAGGGTTTCCTAAGTCCTAACCGACCTATCCCTAAGCTCTAATACCAACTTAATCTGTCACGCCCCGGGTGTAAACCAGAACCCGGGCCCGTCTACAGATCCGCCGTGCATGCGGTATTTCCCACATACACGAAGCGTCGGTAACCTGCTCAGATATAAGAAATAATAATAAAAGAGCATAATAATCAGAGCTAAACTAAAACTACTGTATCTCAGACAGAAGCTGGAAGTAAAAGGGTACAACAGTGGAGATAAAATACAAATAGCAGTAAAAATAAAGTACAAGTCTCTCTCCCAGCTCACCACAAAAATAGAACCAGCTGGCTAAAGCCAGACCCCAAAAGTACAACCGTCTGAGATAGAATACATAGGAGGTGCAAGTCTAGCTAACTCACTGTCGGGTCCACCGTCTAGCTACTCAGCCGTCCTCTCTCCTCGACCCGCCGCTGTAGGCCCAGCAGCACCCGCAGAAGGCTCTGCAAAACAAAGGAGAAGAAAAGAGAAAGAAGAATAGGGGGTGAGAACTACTAGTAAACCAGTAGCCTCCCCTAGTAGGTAAAACCTCTAACTCTGACACACCCACTAGGTCTACCAGAGGCAAAAAGAAAAGAAGTGTGGTAAGCAATGATGACATGCAGAAGAAAGAAAACTACCACTACTAGGCCTCAAAATACAGTCCTAGAATGGAATAACCGTATGCAATAATGACCAACCATCCCCGATGGACCCAATCTGTACCGCCTCATCATCGGGCAAGTAAGCCGCGCCGATGTGATAGCAAACCTCCTGCTGCCGTCCTCACCATCGGGCAATAACCGCGCCGATGTGATATCAACCCTGTCCATAACTGTCTGGCCCCGGCCTCCGGAGGGGAACTCGTGGGGAGCGACCCACACGAGGAAAGCACCACGGGCAATAACCGCGCCGGTAAAATAAGTACCAAAAGCAGGAGTAGGTCACAACGTAAAGCCCCAGTGGAACACACCCTCCACTAAAGAAACACAGATCCCCAATCTGATGCACAAATGAACATCCGGTCGATCGCCCAAAGTCCGCGACCGCCGCAATACCCCACAATCTAGAACCCGGTCTCACATCCGACCTCCGGTCAACCGCCCAAGATCCACGGTCGCCGCCAAAACCCATAAATCACAATCAAGCCCCGGCTACACTATCCCCGACCCCTGCTCAAACCCGAGCAACCTGAACCACCTGACTAACGAAAAGGAGAAAAGAAGCACAGAAGGTTTCTCCTAAGTCAAGTTCCAGCATGAAAGTGTAGCGATAAAAGATGGCTTATCTAGATGTCCATACAAGCATGTAATTGTCCTCAAGAGCGATTGTCACGCCCCGGGTGTAAACCAGAACCCGGGCCCGTCCACAGATCCGCCGTGCATGCGGTATTTCCCACATGCACGAAGCGTCGGTAACCTGCTCAGATATGAAATAATAATAAAAGAGCATAATAATAATCAGAGCTGAAATAAAACTACAGTATCTCAGACAGAAGCTGGAAATAAAAGTACAACAGTAAAATAAATACAAGTGTCTCTCCCAGCTCACAACTACAAAATACATAAAGCTGGCAGAAGCCAGACCCCAAAAGAAAAGAAAGAAAAACTGTCTGAGAAGATCTGGTACCCAAAAGTCAAGCAGCTACGACCCTCGGTAGGCTCTCTAACTAGTCAGCGATGCGCTTGCCCCGATCAGTTGCTGATGTCCCAGCAACTCCCACAGAGGACTCTGCAAAACAAGGGAAAAGAAGGGAACAAGAAAAACAATGGGGGTCAGTACTACTATAAACAGTAGCCTCCCCTAGTGGGTAAAGCCTCAGCTCAGATATGCCCACCAGGTGCACCGAGGCAAAAAGGAAAGAAGAAGGGAAGGGATGCTAATAAATAAAGCGACTGATAAAAATGCTATCCCTAATATGCCTCTACATGACCAACCAATAAGGATGGGAAAAGTGATTCATCAGAATCAAGTATCCGGTCATAAAGACCCAATCTGACTGCCAGTGAACACTGGCCCTGCCTGCTCTGCCAATCGAACTCAAAAACCCAGCCTGGTGCCCGGCGCTCACACCGTGGAACTCAAGAAACTAGCATGGTGCCCGGCGCTCACACCGTGGAAAGCCTACTCCGGAGTGGCACTCGAGGGGAGCGACCCACACGAGTACAAATAATACCACTGTATCAACATCTCTGTAACCACTGTCTCATAATAGCAGGACTGGATCGAGACTCAAGAAGTGGGCACAACCCTCCACTAAAGTAAGCCCGATCCCCGAACGCCCAATCTGATGCAATAAAACAATCCGGTCAACCACCCAAGATCCGTGGTCGCCGCAACCCCCTGACCACTCAGCCTGTCCCCAATTCCCCAATACCTGCCTACACTGTCCACTATACGCTCGAACCTGAGCGAGTAAGCCGCTAATGCCAACAATGAAAGGAGAAAGAGAAAAGCATGGTTTCTCCTAAGTCAATTCCAAAATAGTGTAGCAGTAAAAGATGACAATCATCAGGTGATCAGTTAAATCATGCAATGTTCCAATTTCCAAGTATAACAGTTGAAGTGATATAGGCTAGGATGACCGTTTCACATGAATAAACCTTGGTTTTGCAGTCCTCTAATTCTATGTTGTCACGGGGTATAAGTTCCAGAATTAATAAGCGATTCCCTAGAGCATGCAAGTCTAACAATCAACACGTTCAACATTGTTATAACAAAGTACTCTGACATTCCTAGTGGGCATACAAAAAGAGGAGTGTAACGACCACCCACCTGAAGCGCAACTGTCCCAACTTGTACAGTCAGAGAATACCAAAAATCCAAATCCGCGCCCCCACAATACTCCTGGTACAACAAGGAATCCACTAATTACACTAGGGTCACAATCACAGCACTAATTACCACATACAAACACAAGTACTAAACTGTCAAATTATCACCTGCAACAAATGTCCAGAAAATTCTAATAAAAATATCCTGGCGATCCTCGCGACGATAGCTTCGCAACGGTACCTTGCACGCCCAAATCCGAGTTCTGTACACCAAGATAAAAATTCAGCAAGTGGACACTCTCAAACACTAATCATGATTAAGGGTAGATTACTATTCACAGAGAGATCCTTAATTATCACCTCGAAGGAAAATTCACAAAAATCCACTAAAAATACGAGCGCGTTCCTTGCGATCCGTAGATGCAAAAGTTGTATAAGCTCGTTTCCATCAGACACTCGTGCGCGAAGATAAGGCTGAAACACTCCACTGCTGTCAAGAATTCCATACAGAAAAAGGGGGTCACTTGTAGCCTCGAAAACCGTGCCAAAACCTCGAAACGGAAAAGCGCGACTATAACGAAAGATGAAGTTCTACCTCTTAGGAGTCCACTGGTGCAAGAATCACAGGAAAATGATGTCGGGGTAGCTCGGGGGAGCAAAAACACGAACACTGCGCCGAAGGAAGAACACAAGTAAGCAACGTCGCGCCGCACCGTAAAATGGGGAACCTCGGGATTCGTGCCACCAAAATTCCTAAGATTTGGTAGGAAGATCCAGGACAAAAAGATGCAAAATTTTGCTAGAAATAGGCATTTGCAGATTTGGCTCGGTTTGGGAGAACAATAGAGGAGAAGAAGGCTCGGACTGTGCATTATATAGAGGCTGAAAAACAATTCGGAAAATACCCTCTGTGTCCCCACTTTCGGGCGCTTGGGGATTTTCGGGCGGCTACAGTAACGGGCCGGCCCAGATTTCCGGGCGCGCACAGTGCGGCCCGGCCCACAGCACAGCCCAGCCCACTAAGCCCAAAAACCCCGCTGCACCCGGTGCACCAGAGCCAGCCACTGGCGGCGTGCCACGCGTCCCCGACAAGCCGTGCACCGCGCACGACGGCCGTGCACCGCGCACGTCGGCCGGCTGCCCCGGGCGTACGGTCACCTGCCCCGGCCATCGCGTGGACCGCGCGCACCAAGTCCCGCCAATCCCGATCCGCCACGCGTCCACCCGGTCCACCGTGCACCCGGCCCAAAACTCCGTGGACCGCGAATGCTGCACCGGCCAACCGGAAGGCGCCACGTGGCCCGCCTCCGGTGCACGCCCCGCGCGGTGGACCGCGCGCCTGCCCGCGGCCTGCCCGCGCCCTGGGCCGCCGCCTGCCGCCTGCCCGCGGCGGCGCCGCCGCCCGCCGACGCTGCCCGCCGCCGCCGGCCGCCGCCGGCGATCGCCGGCGACACTGTTCCGGCATGAACAGTAACCCAAGCACAAATTTGACCAGCAAATAGCCCGTCTTGACCGTTTTCGCGCGCTGATTCCAAAAACGAGGTCCGTTTTGCCAAATTCCGCCTCCAAAATTTGCCGGAGGCTCCCGCAAGCGCCAAAAACTGTCAAAACTTCCGGGTGTCCGCTTTTGGGCATCCGGACTCCGAATTGGGCAAACCAAAAGCCAATCTCAAGTGTTTTTCCGCGCTGAATCCAAATCCACCCTCCGTTTGGCCTAAATAAAATTCTAACATTCGGCATAAGCAGCCGAAGGCCAAAACAGCTAACTAAGCTCACTGGGTCCATCAGTGGCATCCCTTTGATGCACTATGGGCCAGATACACCATCAACAGGTGTCTAAACAGTGGATTCACGGGAAAAAGCTGTATGGGGGTTCGGAATACTACACCCTCCCCCACAAAAAAAAGTTTCGTCCCCGAAACGAAGATAAACAAGCAGACGTACCTCAAACTGCGGCCTCGAACAAGAAGGGGTAGGCATCTCTCATCTCTGTCTCCAGCTCCCAAGTAGCCTCTCGCTCCTCATGATTGCTCCATAGGATCTTCACATAAGGAATGGCCCGATTGCGCAATTCCCTCACCTCACGAGCAAGAATCCGCAACGGGCGCTCCTCGAAAACCAAGTCCTCGCCGATCTCCAACGAAGTGAAATCAATCACGTGCGACGGGTCAAACACATACTTCCTCAGAGCTGAGACGTGGAAGACATCATGAACTCCGGCCAGGCGCGGGGGCAAGGCAACTCTGTATGCCACAGGACCAACTCTATCCAGTACCTCAAAGGGTCCAATAAAACGGGGACTGAGCTTCCCCCGTACTCCAAATCTCCGGACCCCTTTCGAGGGCGAGACCTTCAAGAAGACATGATCACCAATCTGAAACTCCAGGTCTCGCCGTCGAGTATCCGCGTAGCTCCTCTGACGACTCTGGGCTGTCTCAAGATGCCGGCGAATAATCCTGACCTTTTCCTCTGCCTCCAAAAGTAACTCCGGTCCCAAAGTCCTCCTCTCACCCACGTCACTCCAATATAAGGGGGACCGACACTTGCGTCCATACAACGCTTCAAACGGAGCCATCCGGATGCTCGCCTGATAGCTGTTGTTGTACGCAAACTCAACTAAAGATAAGTGCCGGTACCACCCTCCTCCAAAATCCATAACGCACGCTCTAAGCATATCCTCGAGGGTCTGAATGGTGCGCTCTGACTGCCCATCGGTCTGTGGGTGGAAAGCAGTGCTAAACCTGAGCTGAGTCCCCAAAGCAGAATGCAAACTCCCCCAAAAGCGTGATACGAATCTCGGGTCCCGATCTGACACAATCGAAGCAGGGATACCGTGAAGCCTCACAATCTCATCCATATACAACTGTGCCAAATGCTCCAATGACCAAGTCATCTGAACTGGCAAGAAGTGCGCCGACTTGGTGAGTCTGTCAACAATAACCCAGATCGCATCTGCCCCGCTCTGCGCCCTCGGCAATCCAGTGACGAAATCCATAGTGATGTGGTCCCATTTCCACTCGGGAATTGGAAGACTCTGCAACTTGCCAGCAGGAACGCGATGCTCTGCTTTCACTTGCTGACAAGTTAAACAATGAGCAACGAATCTCCCAACATCCCGCTTCATTCCGGGCCACCAAAACTGTGCCTTGAGGTCCTTATACATCTTAGTACCTCCAGGGTGGATAGTATAAGGTGTATAGTGGGCCTCTCTCAAAATCTGATCTCTAATCTCCTGATCCATAGGCACACACACTCGGTCCCTGTACCGCAGTACTCCCGAGCTGTTCACAGAAAAATCCCCTGTCTGATCTGCCTGAAGCTGCGTCCTGATCCTCATCAAGTGGGGGTCCTCACTCTGAGTGTCCCTGATCCTCTCCAACAGAGTGGGCTGCAAGACCATAGACATGAGTCTAGCAGAGACCCCAGGGGATACTACCTCCAGCTGTAATCTCCTCATCTGCTCGACCAACGGCGCCTGCTGCGAGATCAATAAGCTCAGGCTCGTCCTCCTGCTCAAAGCATCCGCCACAACATTGGCCTTGCCGGGGTGATAAAGGATACTCAGATCATAATCCTTTAGCAGCTCTAACCACCGGCGTTGCCTCAAATTCAGCTCCTTTTGAGTGAACAGATACTTCAAGCTCTTGTGATCAGTATAAATCTCGCAATGCTCACCATACAAGTAATGCCGCCACAGCTTCAGAGCATACACCACCGCTGCCAACTCCAGATCATGAGTAGGGTAATTTTTCTCATAATCCTTTAATTGCCTCGAAGCATAGGCAATTACCCTACCCTGCTGCATCAACACACAGCCCAAACCACTAAGTGAGGCATCACTGTAAATCACAAATCCTTCCCCCATAACAGGGAGGGCAAGGATTGGAGCGGTCATCAACCTCTGCTTCAGCTCCTGGAAACAACTCTGGCAAGTCTCGCTCCAGACAAACTTAACTCCTTTCCTGGTCAGACGAGTGAGGGGAGAGGAAAGCTTCGCAAAGCCTTCCACAAAGCGCCGATAGTAGCCCGCCAAACCAAGAAAGCTCCGCACCTCAGTGATAGTCGTCGGCCTCGGCCAATCTCGAATAGCATCCACCTTGGCCGGATCCACCATCACTCCAGCAGCTGAAACGACATGACCCAGAAAAGCAACCTCCCGAAGCCAAAACTCACACTTTTTGAACTTAGCATACAGCTTCTTCTCTCGCAGAAGCTGTAGCACGGTCCTCAAGTGCTCCTCGTGCTCCAAATCACTCCGGGAGTAAATCAGAATATCATCTATAAACACCACCACAAATCGATCCAAAAACGGCTGAAAAATCCTGTTCATCAAGTCCATGAATGCGGCAGGGGCATTGGTCAACCCAAAAGGCATCACAGTGAACTCATAATGCCCGTACCGCGATCTGAAAGCCGTCTTGGAGATGTCCTCGGCCCTCACCCTCAGCTGGTGGTAACCGGACTGCAGATCAATCTTCGAGAACACCGATGCTCCCTGTAACTGATCAAACAAATCATCAATCCGGGGGAGGGGATACTTGTTCCGGATGGTCACTTTGTTCAATTCCCGATAATCCACACACAACCGCAGTGATCCATCCTTCTTCTTCACAAACAACACGGGCGCTCCCCACGGAGAAACACTGGGTCGAATGAAGCCCCTATCCAACAGATCCTGAAGCTGGGCCTTCAACTCCCTCAACTCGGCTGGCGCCATCCTATAAGGTGCCTTTGAGATTGGTGCAGTTCCAGGAACTACATCAATCACGAACTCGATCTCCCTCTCCGGCGGCATCGTCGTCAACTCAGGGGGAAATACGTCTGGGAACTCGCGGACAATAGAGATATCCTCGAGTCCCAGTGCCGCCGTAGGCACCTCCACCACAGTGGCCAAAAAGGCAGTGCAACCCCTACTCATCATCCTCCTAGCTCTGGCCGAGGAAATGGTCGCTGCGAACAGCGTGCTCTGGCAGCCTCTGAAAATGAACTCCTCCTGTCCTGGCTCGCGAAGAGTCACCGTCCTCTCTCTGCAGTCGATAGTGGCGAAGTACCGCGACAGCCAATCCATCCCAAGTACCAAATCAAAATCCTGGAGCTGCTGCAAAACAAGCAAGTCTGCAGGCAAAATCCCGCTCCTCCTCCGTAGTCAAGGGCTGAAACGCCGCAGAAGCCCCGATACTCGAAGATGGCGCCGATGGCGCAAAAGGTGCAACAGGAGGCGCAGGGGCCTCCGGAACAGCTGGGGGTGGTGCCTCCCTCTGAGCAAGCAGCTGCTCAATCCTCTGCTCCTGGCGGCGCTGACCCTCCGCCAACTGGGCCACCAAGGCCCTCAACTCAGCAAGCTCAGGTGGTGTAGGCTGCTCTGGCTCAGCAGGGGGCGAAGGAACACCCCGAGTGGGAATCCGACGTCGAGGAGGCATCCTGCCACAAGAAACCAAACATCAGCAACAAAACCCCACACGACCCAATCTGGCGAAAGTCAAAAGACATCCCCCTATTTCTGTAACCTTAGGTTGTCTGCAGCCAACATAATGGTTCAACAGAAATAGACTATGTCAATCACTCTTCACTCACTGGAAGAGTTAACAATAATAATCACCGACTTCCGCAACAAGTCACGCTACTCACGCCCTATAATCCTAGGGTCTGTCAAAAGCCTAGGGTTTCCTAAGTCCCAACTGACCTATCCCTAAGCTCTGATACCAACTTAATCTGTCACGCCCCGGGTGTAAACCAGAACCCGGGCCCGTCCACAGATCCGCCGTGCATGCGGTATTTCCCACATGCACGAAGCGTCGGTAACCTGCTCAGATATGAAATAATAATAAAAGAGCATAATAATAATCAGAGCTGAAATAAAACTACAGTATCTCAGACAGAAGCTGGAAATAAAAGTACAACAGTAAAATAAATACAAGTGTCTCTCCCAGCTCACAACTACAAAATACATAAAGCTGGCAGAAGCCAGACCCCAAAAGAAAAGAAAGAAAAACTGTCTGAGAAGATCTGGTACCCAAAAGTCAAGCAGCTACGACCCTCGGTAGGCTCTCTAACTAGTCAGCGATGCGCTTGCCCCGATCAGTTGCTGATGTCCCAGCAACTCCCACAGAGGACTCTGCAAAACAAGGGAAAAGAAGGGAACAAGAAAAACAATGGGGGTCAGTACTACTATAAACAGTAGCCTCCCCTAGTGGGTAAAGCCTCAGCTCAGATATGCCCACCAGGTGCACCGAGGCAAAAAGGAAAGAAGAAGGGAAGGGATGCTAATAAATAAAGCGACTGATAAAAATGCTATCCCTAATATGCCTCTACATGACCAACCAATAAGGATGGGAAAAGTGATTCATCAGAATCAAGTATCCGGTCATAAAGACCCAATCTGACTGCCAGTGAACACTGGCCCTGCCTGCTCTGCCAATCGAACTCAAAAACCCAGCCTGGTGCCCGGCGCTCACACCGTGGAACTCAAGAAACTAGCATGGTGCCCGGCGCTCACACCGTGGAAAGCCTACTCCGGAGTGGCACTCGAGGGGAGCGACCCACACGAGTACAAATAATACCACTGTATCAACATCTCTGTAACCACTGTCTCATAATAGCAGGACTGGATCGAGACTCAAGAAGTGGGCACAACCCTCCACTAAAGTAAGCCCGATCCCCGAACGCCCAATCTGATGCAATAAAACAATCCGGTCAACCACCCAAGATCCGTGGTCGCCGCAACCCCCTGACCACTCAGCCTGTCCCCAATTCCCCAATACCTGCCTACACTGTCCACTATACGCTCGAACCTGAGCGAGTAAGCCGCTAATGCCAACAATGAAAGGAGAAAGAGAAAAGCATGGTTTCTCCTAAGTCAATTCCAAAATAGTGTAGCAGTAAAAGATGACAATCATCAGGTGATCAGTTAAATCATGCAATGTTCCAATTTCCAAGTATAACAGTTGAAGTGATATAGGCTAGGATGACCGTTTCACATGAATAAACCTTGGTTTTGCAGTCCTCTAATTCTATGTTGTCACGGGGTATAAGTTCCAGAATTAATAAGCGATTCCCTAGAGCATGCAAGTCTAACAATCAACACGTTCAACATTGTTATAACAAAGTACTCTGACATTCCTAGTGGGCATACAAAAAGAGGAGTGTAACGACCACCCACCTGAAGCGCAACTGTCCCAACTTGTACAGTCAGAGAATACCAAAAATCCAAATCCGCGCCCCCACAATACTCCTGGTACAACAAGGAATCCACTAATTACACTAGGGTCACAATCACAGCACTAATTACCACATACAAACACAAGTACTAAACTGTCAAATTATCACCTGCAACAAATGTCCAGAAAATTCTAATAAAAATATCCTGGCGATCCTCGCGACGATAGCTTCGCAACGGTACCTTGCACGCCCAAATCCGAGTTCTGTACACCAAGATAAAAATTCAGCAAGTGGACACTCTCAAACACTAATCATGATTAAGGGTAGATTACTATTCACAGAGAGATCCTTAATTATCACCTCGAAGGAAAATTCACAAAAATCCACTAAAAATACGAGCGCGTTCCTTGCGATCCGTAGATGCAAAAGTTGTATAAGCTCGTTTCCATCAGACACTCGTGCGCGAAGATAAGGCTGAAACACTCCACTGCTGTCAAGAATTCCATACAGAAAAAGGGGGTCACTTGTAGCCTCGAAAACCGTGCCAAAACCTCGAAACGGAAAAGCGCGACTATAACGAAAGATGAAGTTCTACCTCTTAGGAGTCCACTGGTGCAAGAATCACAGGAAAATGATGTCGGGGTAGCTCGGGGGAGCAAAAACACGAACACTGCGCCGAAGGAAGAACACAAGTAAGCAACGTCGCGCCGCACCGTAAAATGGGGAACCTCGGGATTCGTGCCACCAAAATTCCTAAGATTTGGTAGGAAGATCCAGGACAAAAAGATGCAAAATTTTGCTAGAAATAGGCATTTGCAGATTTGGCTCGGTTTGGGAGAACAATAGAGGAGAAGAAGGCTCGGACTGTGCATTATATAGAGGCTGAAAAACAATTCGGAAAATACCCTCTGTGTCCCCACTTTCGGGCGCTTGGGGATTTTCGGGCGGCTACAGTAACGGGCCGGCCCAGATTTCCGGGCGCGCACAGTGCGGCCCGGCCCACAGCACAGCCCAGCCCACTAAGCCCAAAAACCCCGCTGCACCCGGTGCACCAGAGCCAGCCACTGGCGGCGTGCCACGCGTCCCCGACAAGCCGTGCACCGCGCACGACGGCCGTGCACCGCGCACGTCGGCCGGCTGCCCGGGCGTACGGTCACCTGCCCCGGCCATCGCGTGGACCGCGCGCACCAAGTCCCGCCAATCCCGATCCGCCACGCGTCCACCCGGTCCACCGTGCACCCGGCCCAAAACTCCGTGGACCGCGAATGCTGCACCGGCCAACCGGAAGGCGCCACGTGGCCCGCCTCCGGTGCACGCCCCGCGCGGTGGACCGCGCGCCTGCCCGCGGCCTGCCCGCGCCCTGGGCCGCCGCCTGCCGCCTGCCCGCGGCGGCGCCGCCGCCCGCCGACGCTGCCCGCCGCCGCCGGCCGCCGCCGGCGATCGCCGGCGACACTGTTCCGGCATGAACAGTAACCCAAGCACAAATTTGACCAGCAAATAGCCCGTCTTGACCGTTTTCGCGCGCTGATTCCAAAAACGAGGTCCGTTTCGCCAAATTCCGCCTCCAAAATTTGCCGGAGGCTCCCGCAAGCGCCAAAAACTGTCAAAACTTCCGGGTGTCCGCTTTTGGGCATCCGGACTCCGAATTGGGCAAACCAAAAGCCAATCTCAAGTGTTTTTCCGCGCTGAATCCAAATCCACCCTCCGTTTGGCCTAAATAAAATTCTAACATTCGGCATAAGCAGCCGAAGGCCAAAACAGCTAACTAAGCTCACTGGGTCCATCAGTGGCATCCCTTTGATGCACTATGGGCCAGATACACCATCAACAGGTGTCTAAACAGTGGATTCACGGGAAAAAGCTGCATGGGGGTTCGGAATACTACAGCGATAAAAGAAAGTATGACAAATAGTGGTTCCACATGTGTATCAATTAATAGCTCTGCATGGATATAACCATCAACATGCTAAAATCATGACTCAACCACACATGTCTATAATCCCTGATCCATGATGAATCACCCAAGTGGTACCCGCACATAGATGTGTCATAATGTCCCAACAATCAATCCATTTAACCCGCTTTCATAAAATCTATGTGCTAACATGGCATGTTAATTATTATTATTAAAATATCCCAGTAATCATGTTCCAACATACTATGTCCACCAAATTAATCTCACATAAATTATCCACCTATGCATGTCACATATCCTCCAGTAAAACCACTAACAGGATAAATCATCTTGATCAAATATAATAAATAATTCCACATGCAAGGTTAAGTGCTAACAAAGTAATCCATGATTCCACACAAGTATGAATAAGTCCCAATTAAGAATTCAATTATGTGTCCCACATAGTGATGCTCTAATAACATTTCCAACATGATATGCTCATGAGAATAGCAATTATCAATCATAATGCTCCAAAGATGATCACTCTAATATTCCTAGTGAGTAAGTCAGAAAAGAGGGATATAGTTGTTGGGTTGTATGTAATAAGGATCTAAATAGGTACTATCAAACACCTAGAGGGGGGGTGAATAGGTGTAATATTTAAAAAAACAAATCTCAGTGCTTAATAAAAACCAATGCGGAAAATAAAAATCAACACACCGAGATTTACGTGGAAACTCCAATCCAGGAGAAAAACCACGGGACCAACACGCAATAACAATCCACTAAGAAAAGAAGAATAACAAGGTGATTACCGACTCCACGGACTCAACCCCTCCTTCAACTTCTTCGGACCTTGCGCTCACCGATTGCACGTCCACTGCACACGTTCGAATCCACGAACGCCACTCGAATCCACGAGCACACGTTTCGAATCCACGAAACGCCTTAGCACACCGAATCCACGATGCCACGTCGAATCCACGACGCAAACTCAGCCGGTAAGAATATTGGCTTCGATGGTGATCCTTTGCTTAGATTATCATTGAGGAACCGTAGAAGAAATCTCTAAGCAAAGACTAGATCAATTCGACAAAAGATAGATCTTGGAAGAACAGTCGAATTGACCTAAAAGAGGCTATAAAGAAGAACGATAAAAACCTAGCCTCTAGGGTTGCTCTCAAGTGTTTTATAAATTGATCGGTATTTGTCCCACGTTCTTGAGAAACCCTAAATGTCTATTTATAGGTTAGAAACCTTTGGAAAGAGATAAGAATCAAAAACTTACCATATCTGGAATTTTTCAGGACGGCGATCCGGATCGGATTTACTGCGATCCGGATCGTCGTAGCGAGTCAGACAATTCCAGAAAAACAAGGGTTCGGGATCCGGATTGAAATGCCCGATCCGGATCGTTCATATATTCCAGCAAAATCCCATGTTCGGGATCCGGATCGGAATTGGCCTTTGATCCGGATCGGATTTGCCAATGAACTAACACCCTTCGGGATCCGGATTGGATTGTCTGATCCGGATCCTGAACATGTCCCATGTCCAGTTTTTGATTTTTATGCAATTAAAAATTCAACCAAGTGTTTCTACACTATAAGAAAGTATTCGGATCACCAAAATTATTTAGTTAAACGTACCTGATCATTCCGAATCCATTTTCCTTAAGATTGATGCAATTGATCCACAATTCTTCATCTTCAATCTTCAAGACTCAAGACACTGAGTGTCAACTTGAGCTCTTGTTGAATCTTCTCTAAGTCTTTGATTGCTGATTGACAATTTGATCCCTTTAAGACTCCGACTCAACTCACTGACTTGACTCACGAAATATGCCAACACCAAAATGCCGTAACAATCTCCCCCTTTGGCAATTTCGTGACAAAACCCAAAAATACATAAAAACGCTCAAGTCACTCATCTTAAAACAAAAAATCGAAATTCAATGTTATCACCAAAATATTGATTTTCTTTGCGTGAAAGATCCAATAAATACAAAATTACATTTGAACCAAACAGTCCTAGAACATACTCTATGACTTAGGACTTGGAGTCTTAAAGTGATGTAATTCCTGCAAAACAAAACTCCAAACAAAATCAAACGTTAGTCGTTAGAAATTAAAATCCTACATTTGATTCGTCCTTTTGGTTCTTTTGTTTTTCGGCTCTTTCAATCTTTTCTTTATCTCCCCCTATCTTGAGCATCTCTAACATGTTCTCCATGTTCTCTATGTTCTCCATGTTCTCCCCCTTTGTGATACGATCATTTTTCTGTTCTCCCCCTTTTTTGTTTGTCCTATCTCGATGATCTCTCTTGATGATCTCATCTCCGTCATTTCTCTTCTCCCCCTTTTTGTCACAAATTGTCAAACAGTGAACATACTAGACAAAAGGAAATCTCACAACATTAGTTCATAGAGAAAGAGAGATAAAAGCTCAGTTCCGGTATTTAACAAAAATGCAGATTGTGTACCGGTACCAGAAAGCAAAAATCAAAAATTTCTTGAAACAAATCCAGATTTTAGAATCTTTTCAAACACCGATTTGTATTCCATCAAGAAATCAATTTAAGTGCTTTAAACAATGAATTCACACAGATGCCATTCAATCCAATTAATTTCACAAAATTAAAAAGATTTACTCCTAAATCATGAAAAACAAAGATAAAACATTATAAACAGTTTTTCATGTTATATTCATCAAACACAAGTCATCAAAAATAATCTTGAGATCCAAACTCTATCAAGATGTAACGGATTTACAAAGATGACTTACGGAGATTTCCAAATGACATCAATCTTGAATTCTACCCTTTCTTGAGATTGAGGTGTATGATCCAAATTTCTTTCATCAGAATAATTTAGAAAAATTCATAAAAACCAGAAAAAGTATGTAAGCACTTTAGCGCATCAACTTTAAACAAAAGTCATCGTTTCATGCAACAAGAAATAGATTATACCAAATCTATCAAAAATACTCAAAAATGAAACGAAAATTTATGAAAATTAAAACCCTTAAAGTTGAACAACTTCAATCACATCTAACATGATCTTATGCGTAATGCCTTTATCAAATCATCAATTTGGTAAAGAAAATGAAATACCAAGATCAATAGATGTTTGAAATCCCAGATAAGTTAGATAATATATCTAGACAATCTGTTGAAGAGAGTGGCTCTTTGAGCATCTTTCGTTAAAAATCCCACCTTATACCAACCTTGAAATTTGACAGAGTCAAGTATTTCAATATGCATTTCATCATCATTTTTTTTTAAAAAAATTGCTTGGCATACATGGGGTATCTTTTTCCTCCATGTGGTGGTAGTTTTCACACTCCTCATTGGGATGTAACTCTTTCCACATCTTTTGAGCATTTTACTTTTCTTTGACTCCCCCTCAATTGGCTATCAATTATTTAATATATAAGGTATTCAACCAAAAATTGATCCCGCATTCATACTCGACTAAATAGTCAAATAAGATAATGACTATACCAAGAGATCATTGAGAGAGAAATTGACTTTGATCACTTAAAAGATGAATTAATTAACATCAATGATCATTGCAACATCGAAATATTATGATGTCAAAAGCATAATAGATTTCTAAATGCGTGAAAAGATGCAATTAAAGTTAATATGACCAATGCTCAATTAAAAAACTCCTATAATGAAGTATCTTCAAGATTATGATTATGGAGTAAAGTTGATAATCCATATAAAATTAATTTGGAGTGAATGAACGTGAAACCCTTTTTATTCAATGCACTTGTTCGATAAAAACCCTTTTGTTCAAAAACAAAGTATAAAAACGAAGAGCATTGAAAACATGTAATGCAAAGATTAAGAAAAATATGAAGGGAAAACCAATCAAAACATTACATACAGTCAAAAGCTATTTAGAACTTAAGACAAGGAAAGATATCACCTTTCCGAATCCAAAATCGCTGGATTTTGGGTTGTCTTGATTCGTTGTGGCCGGGGGTTGTCCGCTTTGACTGTTGATCCACCTTAGGTCTTTGCCTCGCAATGATCCACTTGTATGATTGATGTTGTGGCTCGGACCTTTGGTGGGTTGAGTGAACTCCTTTGACTTGATGTGTCTTTTGATTCCGTTGAGTCCGCTCCGTAGATGAAGTTGCCGAAGGATTCTTCTTTCTCTTTTTCGGGCAATTCTTCACCAAATGTCCTTCAAGTCCACATAGGTGACAAGTTCTTCCTTTCAATTTATTGTGGAACTTGAAGCATGCACAGTTTGGTCCTTTTTAAATCCCAAACCAACCTTGCTTGTTTGACCTAATCCGGACATACAATCAGTTTCTTGGAACCGGTTGAAAGCCTTTGTATGTCGGATTTGAGTTGATGAACTTGCTTGGTCAAAGCCTGGTTGGTGACAGAAATTTCTTCAAACTGCTTTTCTAGAAAACCAATCTTGTCCATATATGATTTTGCATTCATCTCCGATTGGTTTAGCTTTTCTTGGAGGATTTTATTGTTATCCAATAAACGTCCTTGTTCCTCCTTGAGATCATGAAGTTTGATCTTTAAAGCTTGATTCTCGTCTTGAACCTCAAGTCGTTGCTTCCTCAACTTCTTGATATGCTTGGCCATCTTCTTTGATTCCGCAAGAAGTTGTTGGTATGCCTCAACGAGTTCTTCTTCGTCCGACTCCCCCTCACTTGATGACTCTCCTCCGGATGTTGATGTTTCATGCAAAATCAAAGGAATAGAGTCAGTGACTAAAGATGATAAGCACAATTTAGAAGAGGGAATTTGAGAGGCATGAAAAGCAACAATTTTTTCTTTTTCCTCTTCACTTGAGGTCGATTCATCGAAACTAGAATCGTCCCAAGTTTTTGCTTGCAAAGCCTTCTTTTTGTATGATTTCTTAGAAGGACAATCCGTTGAAATATGGCCGTAGCCTTTGCATCGATAACATCGGATTTCCCCTTCGAAATCATCTTTTTCTTTTTCTTTAGAAGGTTTTGCAACGCCTTTGAGTTTAGAGGATTTAGAACCCGATGATCCTTTAGATGGTTTCGTGGATGAAGATCCATCGGTTCGATTCTTCCAAAATTTCCGACGAAATTTCTTTGTGATCCGCGCCAATTGTTCTTCAAAATCGGCAAAAGAGATTTCATCGTCGGAACTTGATTCGTCATCTTCTTCCTTTGTTGATTTGAATGCAATACCTGTAAGCTTAGAAGAAGACTTGGAAGAAATTTGATTAGTAGGAAAAGTCATCTCATAAGTTTGTAAAGCACCTACTAATTCCTCTACACTCATCTCATCCGGATGACTAACGGTTTCAATGGCGGTAACCTTTGCCCTAAACCGTTCCGGAAGAGTCCGAAGTATCTTTCTTACAATTTTCGACTCCGGGATCTTTTCTCCTAAATTAGCACATGTATTAATTACATCTTGAAGTCTAGTGTAATAATCTGTAAACAATTCATGCTCGTCCATATGAATAGAGTCAAATTGACTTGTAAGCATCTGGAGCTTTTGAATTTTTACAAGATTAGTACCTTCATGTGTAATTTTGAGAATATCCCAAATTTCCTTCGCGGTTTCACACGCGGAAATTCTTGTAAACTCAGTCGAGGAAAGAGAATTATATAAAGCGTTCATACCTTTCCCATTGTAAGAAGATCTTTCGATTTCCTCTTTGGATCTTCTAGAGCGAGGTTTTGGGGTAGTAGAATTTTCTACTTCCTCAACAGGATGCACCCAACCGTATTCAACGGTTTGCCAAACACGCTCATCAATAGAGATGAGAAAAGCTCTCATCCGCACTTTCCAATATGCATAATTGGTCCCATCAAAAAGAGGAGGTCTAAAAATATTACCACTTTCACCCGACATGATAGATAAACCTAAAACCCGCTCTGATACCAATTGTTGGGTTGTATGTAATAAGGATCTAAATAGGTACTATCAAACACCTAGAGGGGGGGTGAATAGGTGTAATATTTAAAAAAACAAATCTCAGTGCTAAATAAAAACTAATGCGGAAAATAAAAATCAACACACCGAGATTTACGTGGAAACTCCAATCCAGGAGAAAAACCACGGGACCAACACGCAATAACAATCCACTAAGAAAAGAAGAATAACAAGGTGATTACCGACTCCAAGGACTCAACCCCTCCTTCAACTTCTTCGGACCTTGCGCTCACCGATTGCACGTCCACTGCACACGTTCGAATCCACGAATGCCACTCGAATCCACGAGCACACGTTTCGAATCCACGAAACGCCTTTAGCACACCGAATCCACGATGCCACGTCGAATCCACGACGCAAACTCAGTCGGTAAGAATATTGGCTTCGATGGTAATCCTTTGCTTAGATTATCATTGAGGAACCGTAGAAGAAATCTCTAAGCAAAGATTAGATCAATTCGACAAAAGATAGATCTTGAAGAACCGTCGAATTGACCTAAAAGAGGCTATAAAGAAGAACGATAAAAACCTAGCCTCTAGGGTTGCTCTCAAGTGTTTTATAAATTGATCGGTATTTGTCCCACGTTCTTGAGAAACCCTAAGTGTCTATTTATAGGTTAGAAACCTTTGGAAAGAGATAAGAATCAAAAACTTACCTTATCTGGAATTTTTCAGGACGGCGATCCGGATCGGATTTTCTGCGATCCGGATCATCGTAGCGAGTCAGGCAATTCCAGAAAAACAGGGGTTCGGGATCCGGATTGAAATGCCCGATCCGGATCGTTCATATATTCCAGCAAAATCCCATGTTCGGGATCCGGATCGGAATTGGCCTTTGATCCGGATCGGATTTGCCAATGAACTAACACCCTTCGGGATCCGGATTGGATTGTCTGATCCGGATCCTGAACATGTCCCATGTCCAGTTTTTAATTTTTATGCAATTAAAAATTCAACCAAGTGTTTCTACACTATAAGAAAGTATTCGGATCACCAAAATTATTTAGTTAAACGTACCTGATCATTCCGAATCCATTTTCCTTAAGATTGATGCAATTGATCCACAATTCTTCATCTTCAATCTTCAAGACTCAAGACACTGAGTGTCAACTTGAGCTCTTGTTGAATCTTCTCTAAGTCTTTGATTGCTGATTGACAATTTGATCCCTTTAAGACTCCGACTCAACTCACTGACTTGACTCACGAAATATGCCAACACCAAAATGCCGTAACAATAGCAACCACCCACCTGAAGTGCAACTGTCCAAATCCGTACAGCTGAAAATACCAAAAACTCCAATCCCTTGCTCCAGTAAGTTCAGCACACCCGTAATACTCCTGGCACAATACAAAGTCCACTAAACTCACTTAAGTTCCCAAATAAAGCTCTTATAGATACATACAACATCTGTCCCAAAACTGTTAAATTATCACCTGCAGAAAGTGCCCAGAAAATTCCCAGAAAAAGATCACGGCAATCCTCGCGTCGATAGCTTCGCAACGGTACCTTGCACGCCCAAATCTGAGTTCGGTAAGTCAAGATATAAATTCGGCAAGGGGGTACACTCATACAAAAATCTGTGCTAAAAAATGTGCACTGTTCACTGAGAAAACAGTGATTTTCACCTCGAAATAATCCTCTGGAAAATCCAAAAAAAATACGAGTGCGTTCCTTGCGATCCGTAGATGAAAAAGTTGTACAAGCTCGTCTCCGTCTGACGCTCGTGCGCGAAGATACGGCCAAAATACCCCGCTGCTGTCAAGGAAATCCACACAGAAAAAGGGGTCACTGTTTGCCTCGGGATCCGTGCCAAAACCTCGAAACGGGAAAGTGCGACCAAAACAAAAGATGAAGCCCTACCTCTTACGAGTCTGTCGGCGCAAGAATCACAGAGAAATAATCTCGGGGTAGCCCAGGGGAGCTAAAACACTGCCGCTGCGCCGAAGAAGAACACAGGAATGCAACGTCGCGCGCGCGCCGTAAAATAGAGAACCTCGGGATTCGAGCCTCCAAAAATCCTAAGACTTGGCAGGAAGATCAAGAACTTAGAGAGGAAAACTTCTTCTAAAGGGTGCTCGGGCAGAGGGTGCTTGGGCAGAGAGAAAAGAGCCAAAGAAGAGGGCTCGGGCTGCTATTTATAGGCAGCAGAAAACAAATCAAAGAATTCCGGATTTGTCCCGATTTCGGGCGCCCGGAAAAATTCGGGCGCGCACAGTGCGGCCCGGCCCAATCCTGCGCGCACACGGAATCCCAACCGACCCGCGCGCCCCGTCCGACCCGCCTCGGGGCTTGACACGTGTCCGCCGAACACGGGACGGCCGTGCAAGCCCCCGCGGGAAGCGCCACGTGTCCCCAACCGCGGTCAACGCGGTGGGTGGCGCCCGCGAATCAGCGGGCGCCACATGGCGCACCCAACTGCCCCGCCTGCCCCGCTGCGGTACGGCACCTGCCCCGGTACCTGCCCCGAGCGTCGCGTGGACCGCGACCAGTGAGCCATCCAATGGGAAGCCGCCACGTGTCCACCCCGGTCCACCGCAGCCTGCTCCGTGCTCCCAGACCACAACACCGACCAGTCAAAAACTACCACGTGGCACCGCCCCTGGTGCACGCCCGCCGCGTGGACCGCGCACCTGCCCGCGCCCTTGCGCGCCTGCCCGCGCCGCCCTGCGCCTGCCCGCGGCCGCGCGCCGCCTGCCGCCGCTGCCCGCCGCCGGCGATCGCCGGAAACACTGTTCCTGCGGTGAACAGTAACCGGAGCACAAAAAAACCAAGCAGGTAGTCCATTTTGACCGTTTTCGCGTGCTGAATCCGAATTTGATGTCCGATTTTCCAAATTCCAACTCTAAAAACTGCCGAATGCACCCGGAAAGGTATTCTTGGCCCAAATTTCGCGCTGAGCCCACATTTAATATCCGTTTCGCGCGAAACAACCTCTAAACCTCCGACTGGGTCAGCCGATCACCCACAAGACTCAATAAAGCTCGAGGTCCGACACTTGTGTCCAATCATGCACCAACACCTCCCGAAACACAGTACAAGCTCCCCCGAAGCCACCAATGACTCTACCACAGCTCTGCAGAGATCCAGGTCATCACACCGAGCGCTGCGGACCGGCCAATCATGGGCCGCCACGTGGCAGCCGGCGGTCCACGGCCCCTCCCATGCACTGAAATTCAGCGAAAACTTCCGGGAGTCCGTTTTTGGGCATCCGGACTCAGAATCAAACAAGCAAATAGCCGTTTTCAAGCGTTTTTCCGCGCTGAATCTAAATCCAACCTCTGTTTGGCCCAAAACCAATTCAAAAATTCAGCAAATGCAGCCGATGGCCAATCCAGCTGTGGATAACACACAGGGTCCATCTGTGGCATCCCTTTGATGCACTATGGGCCAGATACACCAACACTAGGTGTTCTACACCAAGGTTCATGGGAGAAGCTACACGGGGGTCAGGGTCACCACATGCCTACACCTGCTCATAGTCCTCGATCATAATAACTCCTCAGAGTGAAAATCCGCACATAGCTACAAAATCCTGTCCCAATGCATAAACCAACCACATGAAAGGCTATGTGCTTACATAGCATGTTACATGATCTCATAGGGTAGCATTATCCTTGGTAAGCTTACACTATTCACCAACATAGGCATCCAAATCATGCAAGTCCTCAGTATACCTCATAAATACTATTCTTGCAGTTAATATACAATTATCATTATCAAGTTTACCTACCTTATAAACATAAACCATGTACCCTAAACATGCATGCATTCTAAAATACAGAATTAGAGAACCGTCCACCGGCTCTGGAAACGAAGCACCCACCTGAAACACTTTCCGCAGGTAAAGCTGAAGTCGGTGAAGTGTGTAGACGCTCACAATCCAAAATCTGCCGAAACTGCACCCTCGATAAAGGTCGCGCAAGCCTCAGCTCCAAACAGCTAAAATACCCCAAAATCAAAGTCTCCAGATCCAACTGGTCCAACGACACTTGCAAACACCCCTGGGTACAACAATAAGGTCCAACATTACACTTAATCCAAAATATTCCAAGTATACACAATCTGCGAAAAACAGCCTCAAAGATGTGAAATTTCCACCTGCAGAAAGGACTCAAAAAAATCCAACAAAAATACTGTCGCGTTCCTCGCGTCGATACCTTCGAAACGAGTACCTGCACGTCAAATTCCGAGCCCCGTAGGCCGAGTTACAAATTCCACAACACAGGGCGCTCACAAACACACAACCATACATCTGTATTTCCATGCACAGATAAAGGGAGAAAAATCTACCTCCGGGCAAGCCTTAGAAAAATCCAATAAAAATACGGTGATAATCCTCGTGCCGAGTAGATGAAAAAAGTGTGTAAGCACGTCTCCATTCGATGCCCAGTTGCGGAGATAAAAATCCGGCAAGGTGTCGCTGTCCAGAAATTCCATCAGAAAAATGGAGTCCCAGAAAGTATGGAAAAAGTCCTCGAAAAACACAAAACTAGGGGAAATAAAAAATACCAATATCGTAGCTCTGTCTGTCGCGGATCCAACGGCGCAAGAATCGACTGAAACGGAGGTCGGAGTAGGCCGGGGGAGCTCTCGTACCGAAACGCGACGAAAGGGAACTCCGACGAAGGAACATCGCGCCGCGCCGAAGAAAATGGAAACCTCGAAGTGCGTGCCACCAAAAATTCCGGGAATCCGCAGATGGAAGCAGCTCAGGGAGAGGAAGAAAGTTGCTGAAGGTCGCACTGCCAAAATCCGCACGGAGAAGGAGCTATCAGGGCTGGAACAGGGGCATTTATATAGGCTGGGAAAACATTTGGATTAATACCCAACATGTCCTTGTTTTCGAACGCCCGAAACTTTCGGGCGCCGAAAACCGGGTGTATAGACCCGTCCAACCAGCGCTCGGAATGCCCTGGGTGCACCACGTCAGCGCGCAACAAGAAACAGCAAAGACCGCCAACCACAGCTTGACACGTGGCCCGCCCCAGAAGGCGACACGTGGCTCGGCGGCTGGTCAACGCGCGCCTGGCGCGCCACCTGCGCACTGTGCACGCATGCGCCCCGAGGCGGTGCAGTGGTTCTGTGGACCGAGAGCACAACATCGCGCCATACACACGGCGCCACGTGAGTCACCCACCGGTCCACCGTACACCCGTGCCTTTTTCGTGGACCGCGCCTGCTGCGCCGGCCAACCGGGAGCCGCCACGTGTCCCGTCTCGAGTGCACGCCTCCGCGGTGGACCGCGCACCTGCCCGTGCGCTGCACGCTGCCCACGCCTGCCTGCCGCCGCGCCTGCGTCCGCGCCGCCGCGCTCCGCCGATGCTCGCCGCCGCCCGCCGGCGGCCGGAACAGTACCTCTGCCTCGAAATTCGTGCCGGATCATCCGGGCTCCGAAAAATGCAAGTAAATAGTCCATTTTCAACGTTTTCGCACGCTGAATCCAAATCTGATGTCCGTTTTGCTAAATTCCAACTCTAAAAATTACCGAAGGCATCCGGAAAGATGTTCTTTTGTCCAAACTTCGCGCTGAGCCCAATTTTAATACCCATTGCGCGCAAAACCACTTCTAAGCATTCGACGGGGTCATCTGGCTACTCTCGTGATCCATTTAGCACACCGGGTCCAACACTAGTGTCCAGTTGGTGCGCAAACACCACCGACGCGCCAAATTAGCCTCCAGCAGCTGCTGGTCAACCAGTAATCTCGTCGTGGGAATCCAGGTCCTCACAATAGTATTCGTCAAACTTCTTCCAGTCAAGTAGTTAATCCCCGATCTGCTCGCTTGCATCCCTAAGACTTCCCCAATTAACTGCGGAGTTATTTTGAGTCTTGTCCCTTGGATGTTTGTATAAAACTGCATAGAACTGTGTTCATCCTCCTGAAGGTGTCGTGCATTTGTGTAAAAGGTTCTCAAACGATGCAAACAATAACCAAGCAATTCTGGGAATCTGCAGACTTGAAGAAGATTGCCTTGTTCAATTAAAGTCCCAAATTCTGGTGAGTGATCTCGGAGAGCACCAACATTGACATGACTTTCACCGATGCATTCTCTATTTTCAAATGCCCTAAGACGGTCAGCATTGACAAACACTTCTTCCATACGAGGTGGAGAATCAGGAGCTATTGGTTCGTTAATTTCAACACCTCGTGCTCGTCCAAGCCGTCGAGCAAGTCTTTTTCTTTTCACCGAGATGGATGGTGAAGTCATTGGTGCTTTTCCTTTATCCACAGCAGTTTTTCCTTTTGATGAGTCAGGGGTCTTTCGCGTCGACTTAACAGGCGTCGTTTCCTCATCCATCAATTCGTCCCAATTCACTTCATCCTTTTCCGATTCAGTCTCTGAATCTTCAAGACAAACACACTCCCCTTTTCGAAGAGTTTTCTTTGCTCTCTTCAATTTATTAGTCGCTCTCGTGTGCACCATCGCAACCAGAAGAACAATGATCCATGCAAACGCCATTGGTGCAAGTGTTTAACAAATTTAAAGTCTTGTGAGCAATAACTCAAGAACACGAAAAAATTATTAATTTTCAAAAATTTGAAAAATTGTACCCAAACAATCATTATCATGTAGAGAGACTAGAAATTAAATTAGTTTTGCAAAAAGAATTTTAAAAATAGATCAATTCCATGATTTTCAAAAATTCTCAATATATGCCCTAAAACTGAATTTTTAGAAATCGAAGCCCAAAAATCTGTTTATCATGAGAAAACCTAGCATATAATCAGAACTAATCTACCCAGAGTTCTTATTTCAAAAGAAATTTGATCAAAAACCATTCTCAAACGAAAAAGATACAGAATCTTCATCACGTTTTGAGCAAAAAGAGAAAAAGCTGTGAAAAACCGAGTTTTGATCATGAGAAATCACTTTGAATCGAAGAAGATGGGTTGGGAAGGCTCCAAAATCGTTGCTTTCTAGAGAGAGAAGGTCTGGAGGCTTAGAAACAAAAGATTGAAGTAAAGAAAATTCAAAACCCTTTTGGTCTATATAAAACCCTAGCCGCGGTCCGGACTGCCTCAAGAATCCAGTCCGGATCGGCTACCCGCAGGAATACCTGCGTTCGGGGTCCGGATCGACTTGTCCAGTCTGGACCGGCTTCAAACTTTTTCTCTAGAAAAATTCAGAAAAATTCCAGAAAATCCAGAAAAAGATTATAAGCACTTTTGTGTATCAACTTTAAATGAAAATCATCATTTCATATAACAAGAAATAGATTATGCAAAATCTATCAAAAATATCCAAATAATGAAACGAAAATTTATAAAAATTAAATCCCTTAAAGTTGAACAACTTCAATCACATCTAACATGATCTTATGAGTAATGCCTTTATCAAATCATTAATTTGGTAAAGAAAATGAAATACCAAGATCAATAGATGTCTGAAATCCCAAATATGTTAGATAATGTATCTAGTCAATTTGTTGAAAAGAGTAGCTCGTTGAGCATCTTTCATTAAAATTCCCACCTTATACCAACCTTGAAATTTGACAGAGTCAAGTATTTCATAATGCATTTTATTTAATCAACTTGAAAAAACATGCTTGGTATACATGTGGTAGCTGCACACAGTACTCAGACGACCAAGGTGGTAGCTCTTTCCTCCATGTGGTGGTAGTTTTCACACTCCTCATTGGGATGTAATTCTTTCCACATCTTTTGAGCATAACACTTTTCTTTGACTCCCCCTCAATTGGCTATCAATTATTTAAAAAATAAAGAACTCAACCAAAAATTGATCTCGATTTCATACTCGACTAAATTGTCAAATAAGATAAAAACTATACCAAGAGATCATTGAGAGAGAAATTGACTTTGATCACTTAAAAGATGACTTAATTGACATAAATGATCATTGCATCAACTGAAATATTATGATATCTAAAGCATAATAAATTTCTAAATATATAAAAGGATGCAGTTAAAGTCAATATAACTAATGCTCAATTAATTTTCTATGTACAAGTATAGATAATGAACAAAAACACAGAAACAAAACCTAACTTAAGCATTGGTTTCAAAAAGAGATTATTTCAAGGAAAGCATTCCAATTGCCTTACGCAAATGAATAAATCGTTTTTGATCCAAAGGTTTCGTTAAAAAGTCAGCTAATTGATCCTCAGTTGCAATGTAGGAAAGTTGAAGAATATTTGATTCAACTAGCTCTCTTAGAAAATGATATCTAAGTTCAATATGTTTTGTTCTTGAGTGCAACACAGGGTTTTTGGAAATGTTTATAGCACTGGTGTTGTCACAGAGAATCGTTACCGAAGTTGCTGAAATTCGGAAGTCGCTCAACACACTTTTCATCCAAATGAGTTGGGTTGAACAACTTGTGACACCCCCGGAAGTTGGATTAGTCCTATATATAAATGATATAATAGGACTAAAATCTCTAACCCGGCTATAGCATTTTGGATGGTAGTAAGATCCAAGAGGTTATGAGAGTTAAGCGTGCTAGAGCTAGAGTAGTTCTAAGATGGGTGACCCCCTGGAAAGTGGGGCGTCATAGTTGGTATCAGAGCTTTTCACCAGCCGAAAATGTAAGATGAGTCTCGGCTGAGATAGGGTTATATAGCGGGTAGAGCGAGGCTCCCCGGCTAATGACCGTTGTGAGTGGAGTGCAGCTCCTCACAAGGTCGGCTAAGGCTACCGAGACAAGTCTCACATCGCCTGGTGCTTGTGAGTGTGCTTGAGTCTGACCTGGACGTCAGGGCTTAAAGGGGGGAAGAATGTGACACCCCCGAAATTTGGATTAGTCCTATATATAAATGATATAATAGGACTAAAATCTCTAACCCGGCTATAGCATTTTGGATGGTAGCAAGATCCAAGAGGTTATGAGAGTTAAGCGTGCTAGAACTAGAGTAGTTCTAGGATGGGTGACCCCCTGGGAAGTGGGGCGTCATATATATTCTACCCCAAACATGCAGGTTATCAATCACAAAGGGTAACATTCCCATAGGTAAGCTTCATATAATCCGTCCACAAGGGTATCCATCATCTGGGGAAGAAAAATGAAAATGCCTCTGCCGGTCGATCAGTCCTCCAACACCTAGCGCCAAGCACCTCTATCCAGAACTCGCCTCTGGCGGCAGATCCCTATCCAAAGGAACTGCAACGCCACGCTCCACACACAATGCCTACTCCATCGAGGCATCCAAAATCCAAAACGGAGGGATCAAATAAACTGAAAAATATCCTAGCGCAATCCACTCCCAGTCACACATATCCTATGCGCCCCGTCCCTCGAAACCTGGAGCACGCAGTTCAACAACTGCACTAACTCTTAACACAAAAGGCTTCCAAGTACTCTCTATCCCCCCACCGAACAAGACCCTGCCTCCAAAATCCCTATACTCAATTCCATGATTCGGGGTGGTTCATCTGCCAAAACTGGCCCATCAATCGATGATGTCCCACAGCTCATCAACTGTCAGCTATCCACCCCGCCTCGGTGCCTCAGCACTAACCATTGGCACGGAGGGGGCTACTCACTACTCCGTCAACTGTGCCACTGTGCTAATCCGACAACTGTGTCACTGCTCCAACAACTGTTCCACTGCGCTGCTCCGACAACTGTGTCACCCAGACCAGCGGCTCACCCTGCCACTGATATACCTCAAACAATCCTGCCATCGGGCCCGGAGCTCTCTAACCTCAATCTGGATATCCGGCCCCACAACAATCTGCTCAAGCTCCACTGCTACGATGAGTGCACAACAATCCGCACAACGTGTTGGGGAGACACCGCTCACCCCGACCAACTGCACCACAGCACAAAACAAAACTCGACCAAATCCGGCGAGAGTCTAGAGCATGTCAACCGTTCCACCGCATTATGTTGTCTGCAGCCAACATAATTGCTTAGGAGAATAAAACATGCCAATCACCCATCCTATCACTTGGGAGAGGTATAAAACTCAATCAGGACTCTCGCTAAAAGTCACGACTCTCCCGAAGTCATCCTAGGGTCCAACCACAAGCCTAGGGTTTCTACAGTCCCAACTGACCTATCCCTAAGCTCTGATACCAACCTAATCTGTCACGTCCCAGGGTCGAAACTGCGACCCGGGCTCGCCAACAGATCCGCCACCTATGCAAAATCCCGCATAGGCGAAGCGTCTAACCTGCAAAAGATAGTACTAAAGCTACGCAAATATCAGAGCGGAAAATAAGATGCTGTAAAATAAAAATCCAATCACTGTACAACAAGAAATAAAGTACAACATCCATCTCCTCAAATACAGATAATCACCATAGAATGTCCTCAGTACAGCATCTCTCAACTATGAAAGGGAGATAAACAAAACTATAGTACATCAGTCTCTACATCAGTCTCTCCAAATACAAAAGTTCTCTCCCAAAGTAAACATTAAAAACCAGCTGACAGCTACAAGGAATCTCCAACCAGGGGATACAGCTACACTCCTCGGGCGGTAAGTGTAGTGCACCGATTTCTGCGAAATAGCAAAATTCGGTAAAAATGCTTGTAACGCGTTTCAAATATGATTACAAGTGGGTTTGAAGTGTTTTGAATCAACGCAAAAGCCGTTGAGTCGAAAAGTGAGTTGTGGTTGAGAAACGAAGCCTCAAATTGCAAAATTGGGACTCGTGTTCGCCGAGTTCGCAAAATGGCAAAATTCGGCGAGAGGACTTGTAACGTGTTTTAAACATGATTACAGTCGAGTTCGGTGCGTTTCGGGCTGACGCGAAGGGCATCGGGTCGAAAAGTGACTTGAACCCGAGGACTTAGCCAAATCTGGATTTCTGAAATTCTTAACGCGAAGCGTTTTCGGAGCCCTGTTTCGAGGGCTTCGAGTGCCCCAAAATTTTAAAAGAAATCGTGGGGTGTCTCACAAAAGTTTCTTATTAAAAGGGGCGAAAAACCTAGGTATGTTATTAAGGAAAAATCGGAGAACGAAGCGAAGAAAAATGCTTCGAGAATTCTGAAAACTGCAGTTTTGACAGTGCAGATAATCGCGAAGCGTTTTCGGAGCCCTGTTTCGGAGGCTTAGAGTGCCCCAAAATTTTAAAAGAAATCGTGGGGTGTCTCACAAAAGTTTTCTTATTAAAAGGGCGAAAAACCTAGGTATGTTATTAAGGAAAAATCGGAGAACGAAGCGAAGAAAAATGCTTCGTGATTGCTGAAACTGCAGTTTTGACAGCCCAAGTCAATCGCGAAGCATTTTCGGAGCTCTCTTTCGAGGGCTTAGAGTAGTCCAAAAGTTTAAACAAAATCGTGGGAAGTTTAAGAAAAATTTGTAGATTAAAGGGGCGAAGAGAAATTACAAATTTGATTTCTCAGTTGACGGGAAAACGAGGTGAAAGAGGGCTAACCGATAAAGCTCGCTGCAGGAAATTCTGCAGGAAAAGGGCAATTTGGGATAATTTCAAAATTCAGGGGCATTTTGGTAAATTCCCTTTCTTTTCCCAACCACCCACAGCAGATTAATAAATGACCCCTCTCTCTTTCCCCTCCCCCTCACACGCACCCACTCTCACTCTCTCTCTCAGCTAGAGGAAACAAAGAGGAGAAGGAAAGGAGAAGGAAGAAGAAAGGAGAAGAAAAAAGAAGAAAAGAAGAGAAGAAGAAGAAGAAGAAGAAGGAGAAGGAAAGGTAACTTCCCTCTCTCTTTCTTTCTCTCTCTCTCTCTATCTCTCTCTCGCACAACCTCTCCCTCTCCTTCTTGCTTCCTGCCTGCGGCTGCTGCTGCTCAAAGCAGCAGCAGCAGCTGCTTGCCATGCTGCTGCTGCTCAAAGCAGCAGCAGCTGCTGGCCCAGCTGCTGCTGCTCAAAGCAGCAGCAGCTGCTGGTGGATACAAAAAAAAAAAAAAAAAGAGAAGTGAGGAGCAGCTTGTGCTGCTCAGCTGCTGCTGCTACTAAGCAACAGCAGCTGGGCAGCCATAGTAGCTGCGCAAGGCAGCTGCAATGCTGCCTTGCGCAGCCTCTTGCTAGCTTGCTGCCTGGGCAGCAGCTGCATTGGCTGCTGCCCAGCAGCAGGTTTAGGATCACAACAAAAAAAAAAAAAGAAAAGAAAAGAAGAAAGAAAGAAAGTGAAGAAAGAAAAGAAAGAAAAGAAAAGAAGAAAAGAAGAAAAGAAGAATAATAGAAATTCTTCTCTTCTCTTTTCCCCAATAAGGAAAATGCAATTTCTCAAGTTTGCCAATGCAAAAATTTCAATTTCTCGATTTTGCAAAATGCAAAATTTAGGAATTTGGGATGGGGAAATTGCTTAATTTGAGCCCCTCTAAAATTTAGAGAGCTTTGGGCTTGTTTCCAATGTGAAATTGCAATTCTTGACTTTCCAAGAAGCAAATCGACGAATTGGGAGGAAATAGCTCAAATTGAGCTTTTCTCAAAATTCGGGGGGCTTTTTGACCCCGGATCGAGTTGAGCAAGTTTCTTTTTGGCAACATGCCATAAGATAATTAATTCCCTCCCATTTTTATGAATCGATAAAAAGTTAGCCTTTTGGAGGGGGAAAACGATCAAATAGGAACTTTCCCTCTTTGTTGTCAAAAGAGGTTAATTTCATCGTCTTACTAAATTTAAAGGATCATGTAGAGGCAATTGCTTTATTTTGCCCTCCTTACGATGTAGGAAAGCCTCAAGGACCAAAGGAGCTGGAATTGCCTCTTGCAAGGATCGATAGAACACACCGAGGTGGGGGATTCTATCGAGCGAGGGTGACCTCTCCCCTTATCTTTTGCTTGTTATTAGAAGCATGTTAATAGAGTGGCTAGGACAATAATTTCATGCTTTTGTAGAGGTGGTTGTGGTTTATGGAAATTTGACTTAGGAGAAAACTTAGATTAGGCTCTAATGTGTGGCATTCACTATAGGATTTCACGAGTGGCATGGTTGTTTGAGTCAAATAAGTGTGTGATGGTATTAGGGCCTAAGTTAGAGTTATGTCTCTAAGGAAACATAGTTAGTTGAGGTTAAAATCCAAAGTATTGGAAATCCCTAGAGTGGTCATAGGGAGTCGGGTTAATATACCTACACTTTAACTTCAACTTGAGTATAATGAAAGTTAAGAATTGAGTCTAAGGGACTTATGTACCTTAAGGCATGGACCTAGGGTAAATGCATGAGTATATTAAAAAGACAAGCTAAAAGCTTAATTGCAAAGAAAGAAAAAAGGCTAAGAGGCAATGTGAGCTATAAGCTCGATTGAGATGGAAGCTAAGTGCTAAAGAGCAAAAGAAAGGCAAAGGCCTAAAAGAGCAAAGAGGCTAAATGCAAAGCAATAAAAGAAATAATAAAACGAGCGTACCTACGGGGTGAAACGTGGCCCATGTTGGAGTAGCAGGCAGTGTCCCTCTCCCGGGTAGAGACCCGTTCGGGACGTTTCCCCGTAGGGCGGGGTAACACTTGCGGGTGTTATCGGCAACCTTAGAGGACTTGTCTTATGGCAGCATGTCTGCCGGGCTAGGGCCCGTTGGGCAAGTTTCTCCGAGGGTTTAGCAACTTGAATTGAAACACAAGAAAGTTAATGAAAGTAATTGGCAAGGGACAGGTTGGTTAGTTTGGCATCCTATAGCGACATAGAGCAATGTCATGGCAAAGGTAAAAGTATTAAGCATGCTAGCTAAGATTTACAGCTTTTATTTACTGTATTTCATTCTCTATTATATTGCTTCCATTAGACTAAGCGGTGCAGGGCATTTTCTCTCGGTGGTTGAACCCACTGGGAACTTGGTTGTAGTTCTCACACCCTTTGGGTGACTTCCCCACAGGTCCAGGTACATCGGGCGAGACACGCGACAAGGGCAAGCGCCCAGCAGAGTAGCGACCTAGCAGTCTAGAGTCGCCACCACCATTTTGGAGTTTTATTATCTTGAGCGAACTTTTGTATGTGAGGAACAATGTAAATTTTAAATGTTTAAGTTTCAAGTTAGAAAAGAAAGAAAAAAAAAAAATATGGATGTATTTTGGTATTGTAGTTTCATGCTAAAAGAGAGTTGTAATATTAAACAAAAGTGTATGTCTTCGCTCAAGTGTTTTACTTTCATTTCTTCTAACTACTTGTTGAATGATTGAAAGTTTAAATTTATAGTTCTCTACTCTGATTGCTTACTCTTCCGCTATATTGAAATGATATTGTTGGATTAAACCGTTCCTTTCGGGTCTTGAAAGGTCATGCCCGATTGGCGGGTCTGTTGGCGCGCCCGAACTGTTCAAATTGACGGTCTCGGGGCGTGACAGATTAGAGTGGTATCAGAGCCTAGGAGATAGACCTAGGTGGTTAGCGAACCTTAGGAAGACCCTAGGGTTTAGGCACGAGAGCGTGTGTGGATCTTTGGCGAAAGTACATGATTGGGTTACTTGATTCCCAAGAAGGACATTGGGAATGGATCGAGGGAAAATGGACTTCCACTAGCTAACGTTATGTTGGGCGGCCGACAACGTAACGTTAGGGGTGGGAAGAAGTATTCCTTTTTACTTTCGCATGATTGGGTTGACGAAGCCTTTATGTGATCGTTTAAATTTACTGCATTTAATCTCGCAAATGCCTAAGTTGTAAGCGTTGGACTAATGTTTTTGTGGTGTGCAGATAGCTATGCCACCGCGAAGGGAGACACGTCTTACGCGGCTCGAGCCGGGGGAGGGCTCCGGGTCGAGTGATGTTCGTGAACTGAGGGAGCAAATGGCCGCGCTTATTGGCGTGGTACAGCAGCAGGCGGAGGCCTCTCAGCGACAGGAGGAGGCTTCCCGCCAACGAGAGGAGGAGACCTCTCGTAGGCTGGAGGAGGCTTCCCGCCAACGGGAGGAGGAGACTTCTCGCAGGCTAGAGGAGGCGCTGCAGCGCCAGGAGGAAGCGTCGAGGCGTCAGGCCGAACAAATTGAGAGGCTCCAGGACCTGTTGGCGCGGCAGATTGAGGCGGCGCAGACGACGCATGAGCGCACAGCCTCGCCCCAAGTGGGGGCAACTACTGAAGGAGTGGCTATGGCGGCCGAGCCTATGGCGGCGCGCCCAGCACCATCTGTCGGGGCTACTAGAGGAGTGCCCCGGCGGGCCGACTCGGAGGTGGGTGATGCCGAGTACGCGGCCCAGAGAGCGGAGCAAAATAGGGCGATGGAGGTTCTCGCCGACTTCCAGAAATTTCATCCTCCTACCTTCAGCGGCGACAAATCTGATCCAATGGTGGTGGAGTCGTGGATTGACTCCATGGAGCGACTGTTCCTAACCCTTCGGGTGCCGGTGCGGGACCGCGTTACTGTGGCGGTTCCCCACCTCGATAATGTGGCACACCGTTGGTGGAAAGCAGAGTTGGAGAGAAGGGCTAGGACGGCATTGCCGGAGCCATCGTGGGAAGAATTCAAGGAGCTCTTCTTCGCCACATATTTCCCCGACAGTGCGAAGCAACAAATGGAAGATGACTTCAAAAATCTTCGCCAGGGAAGCCGCTCAGTTCAAGAATACGAGTGCGAGTTCTCTCGCATCGTTAGTTGTTTACCCACCGTGGTGCGCAGCGAGTGGGATAAGGTGCGATGTTTCGAGAGGGGCCTTCGACCGGCGATCTACTCAAAGGTCCAACCATTCAACATTGCAACTTATCGGGAGATTGTGGATAGAGCCCGCTTGGTAGAAAGGGGCGACATGGTGGTGCGCCGAGAGCGCGAAGCTTTTGAGAAAGATAAGGGCAAAGCGAAGGAAAAGAAGCGGCATCAAGGTGGCCCCGGGGGTCAGAGCCAATATCAACGGCTTCCGAAGCAACAGCGACAGCAGCACTATCCTCGGGAGCCCCGACAGTTCACGGCCCCCGGGCGATGTGCCATTTGTGGTGGCCCGCACCGACCTACTGAGTGCCCAGAACGCGAGGGGAGGTGCTTCAACTGTGGCCGGCCGGGTCACATGGCTCGAGAGTGTTGGAGGGGCACGCACCCCGCCCCGGCCGTGCCGACGATCCAGGCTGCCCCGAAGCAACACAAGAAGACGGTGCCAGCTCTACCAGCTGCACGCCCCGCCGCTCCTCAGCGACCGCCGAGCGGGCGGGCTTTTGCCGCTCAGGCGAAGGAGGAGGAGCCCGTGGCTGACGACGTCGTGGCAGGTATAATTTTTATTAATGATGTTCGATGTAGGGCTCTATTCGACACAGGTGCATCGCATTCATTCATATGTAGATCCTTTGCCATGAGACATGGGTTGGATGTATTACAGTCTACTAGTACTAAAACGGTCCATGTGCCTGATGGTTCTTTAGAGGTATCTGAGAGTTGTCCCGCCTGTCCAGTTCGGGTTGGCGAGTGGATTATGACAGTGGACTTCTTAGTTTTGAGACGGCTAGGAGATTATGATGTGTAATTTTGGGAATGAATTGGCTCTCCAAGTATTATGCCACTATCGACTGCGAGCGGCGGGTTATCATCTTTCGAGAGCCGGGACAAGAGGAGTATGTATTTAAAGCATGTAGAGGTTCTCTATTTGCCTCTGTGGTCTCGGCATCACGGGCCAAGAAGCTTATCGACAGAGGGTGTGTGGCTTACTTAGCTACCGTGGTGGAAGGGCACAAGGAAGAACCTAATGTGCAAGACATTCCCGTGGCGCGGGAATATCCTGATGTATTTCCTGCGGAATTGCCGGGCATGCCGAGGGATCGGGAGATTGAGTTCATAATAGACTTGGTCCCCGGGACGGCTCCAGTTTCAAAGGCTCCTTATAGAATGGCCCCGGCGGAGTTAAAAGAGCTTAAGGCTCAATTGCAAGATTTGCTGGACAAGGGTTTCATTAGACCTAGCGTATCCCCTTGGGGAGCTCCGGTCCTATTTGTGAAGAAAAAGGACGGATCGCTGCGGTTATGTGTGGATTATCGGGAGCTCAACAAATTGACAATCAAGAACCGATATCCATTACCGAGGATCGATGATTTGTTCGACCAATTGCAAGGTTCCCGGTATTCTCAAAAATTGACCTTCAATCGGGATACCATCAATTAAAGATTAAGCCGGAGGATGTGCACAAAACAGCTTTTAGAACGCGGTATGGACACTATGAATTCACTGTAATGCCTTTCGGGTTGACGAATGCCCCGGCGGCATTCATGGATTTAATGAACCGCGTTTTTCAGCCTTTCCTAGACCGATTTGTCGTTGTCTTCATTGACGACATTTTAGTCTACTCTCGAAGTGACGACGAGCACGAGGATCACCTACGACAGGTTCTACAAGTGCTTCGGGAGCGGAGCCTATTCGCGAAGCTGAAGAAATGCGAATTCTGGCTCCGGGAGGTGGCATTCTTAGGGCATGTGATTTCTGAGACGGGGGTGTCTGTGGACCCCAAGAAAATTGAAGCAGTGAAAGATTGGCCGCGACCAACAAATGTCACCGAGATTCGAAGCTTTATCGGACTCGCGGGCTATTATAGGCGGTTTGTGGAAGGGTTCTCTAAAATACCATTCCACTCACCAGCCTTACAAGAAAAGGAGCTAAGTTCATTTGGAGCGATGCCTGTGAGAGAAGCTTCCAATTACTCAAGGATAAGTTGACGACGGCTCCAATTCTTGCTTTACCCGTTGCGGGAAAAGGGTTCGTGGTTTATAGTGATGCTTCAGGGACTGGTTGGGGTGTGTACTCATGCAAGACGAGAGGGTTATAGCCTATGCTTCCCGGCAGTTGAAGAGTTATGAAAAGAACTACCCCACTCACGATCTCGAGCTTGCCGCGGTGATTTTTGCACTAAAGATATGGCGGCATTACCTCTACGGGGAACATTGCGAGATTTACACGGATCACAAAAGCCTCAAATATTTGTTCACTCAGAAGGAATTAAATCTGAGGCAGCGCCGATGGCTAGAACTCCTAAAGGATTATGATGTTAGCATCTTGTACCACCCGGGGAAAGCAAATGTGGTGGCCGACGCGCTAAGCAGGAAGTCCGTGGAAAATCTTGCCATGATCATCACTGACCAATACCCGTTGCAATCCGAAATGAGACGGATGGCTTGGAGGTTGTGGCTTCCGGTGCCCCCGCGAAGCTTATGACGCTCGTTGTGCAACCTACCTTGTTGGAGAGAATTAAAGAAAAGCAAATGGCGGATGAAAAGCTCCAAAAGGCGAGGTCTGATCAAGAAAGCGGTGAGGCAAAGGATTTTACTGTGGATTCTGAGGGGATCCTAAGGTTTCGGGGTCGCGTGTGTGTACCTAATGATGAGGATATTCGTGAAATGATCCTTCAAGAAGCACACCAATCGCCGTATACTATCCACCCCGGCGGCACAAAAATGTATAAGGACCTGAGGGCGCAGTTTTGGTGGCCAGGTATGAAAAAGGATGTTGGACACTTCGTGGCTAGATGCTTAGTGTGCCAACAAGTCAAGGCTGAACATAGACTCCTGCGGGCAAGCTTCAAAATCTGCCGATTCCCGTGTGGAAATGGGGAGAACATCGCTATGGATTTTATTGTGGGCTTGCCTCGGTCTCAAGCAGGCCATGATGCGATTGGATGGTTGTGGATAGGTTAACCAAGGCGGCTCATTTCCTGCCCGTCCACACCACCTGGTCTAGGGATAAATTGGCGCAGTTGTATATTGATGAGATTATGCGCCTCCATGGAGTTCCTGTTTCTATAGTGTCGGATCGGGATCCCCGATTCGTGTCACAATTTTGGAAGAGCTTCCACGAGACTTTGGGAACACGCCTGGATTTCTCTACGGCTTATCACCCTCAGAGCGATGGTCAATCTGAGAGGACCAATCAAATCCTCGAAGATATGCTCAGGGCGTGTGTCTTGGACTATGGACCAGGGTGGCAGCGATATTTGCCGATGGCGGAGTTCGCCTACAATAACAGCTATCAAGCCAGCATCGGAATGGCACCTTTTGAGGCACTCTATGGCAGAAAGTGCAGGTCTCCACTGCATTGGAGTGAGGTTGGCGAGAGATCATCACTGGGTCCTGATGTATTGCAAGAAGCCGAGGAAAAGGTGCAAATCGCGCGTCAACGTCTGGTGACAGCGCAAAGTCGGTAAAAGAGCTATGCGGATAAAAGGCGGCGCGACCTAGAGTTTAAGGTCGGGGATCATGTATTTTTGAAGGCGTCGCCCACGAAGGGAGTAGTGCGATTTGGGATGCGAGGAAAGTTGAACCCTCGTTTTCTTGGACCTTACGAGGTTTTGGAGCGAGTTGGCCCAGTGGCCTATAAAATAGCTTTGCCCCCAGATTTGGCAGGAATGCATGATGTGTTCCATGTGTCACAACTCCGCCAGTATGTCCACGACCCGACGCACATAATCAACTACCCACCACTCGATCTACGGGAGGATATGAGCTACGATGAGTTCCCGTATAAGATTATTGATCGGCGTGATAGGAAGCTCAGGAACCGCTCCATTCCTTATGTGAAAGTGCTTTGGACGAGGCATAGCGAGGAGGAGGCCACGTGGGAGCCTGAAGCTGTGATGCGGGAGCATTATCCTCGCTTGTTCGAGGAATAAATCCCAAGGTACGTGAGTTTTAGTTTCGCGGACGAAACTCCTAAAGGAGGGGAGAATGTAGTGCACCGATTTCTGCGAAATAGCAAAATTCGGTAAAAATGCTTGTAACGCGTTTCAAATATGATTACAAGTGGGTTTGAAGTGTTTTGAATCAACGCAAAAGCCGTTGAGTCGAAAAGTGAGTTGTGGTTGAGAAACGAAGCCTCAAATTGCAAAATTGGGACTCGTGTTCGCCGAGTTCGCAAAATGGCAAAATTCGGCGAGAGGACTTGTAACGTGTTTTAAACATGATTACAGTCGAGTTCGGTGCGTTTCGGGCTGACGCGAAGGGCATCGGGTCGAAAAGTGACTTGAACCCGAGGACTTAGCCAAATCTGGATTTTCTGAAATTCTTAACCGCGAAGCGTTTTCGGAGCCCTGTTTCGAGGGCTTCGAGTGCCCCAAAATTTTAAAAGAAATCGTGGGGTGTCTCACAAAAGTTTTCTTATTAAAAGGGGCGAAAAACCTAGGTATGTTATTAAGGAAAAATCGGAGAACGAAGCGAAGAAAAATGCTTCGAGAATTCTGAAAACTGCAGTTTTGACAGTGCAGATTAATCGCGAAGCGTTTTCGGAGCCCTGTTTCGGAGGCTTAGAGTGCCCCAAAATTTAAAAGAAATCGTGGGGTGTCTCACAAAAGTTTTCTTATTAAAAGGGGCGAAAAACCTAGGTATGTTATTAAGGAAAAAATCGGAGAACGAAGCGAAGAAAAATGCTTCGTGATTGCTGAAACTGCAGTTTTGACAGCCCAAGTCAATCACGAAGCATTTTCGGAGCTCTCTTTCGAGGGCTTAGAATAGTCCAAAAGTTTAAACAAAATCGTGGGAAGTTTAAGAAAAATTTGTAGATTAAAGGGCGAAGAGAAATTACAAATTTGATTTCTCAGTTGACGGGAAAACGAGGTGAAAGAGGGCTAACCGATAAAGCTCGCTGCAGGAAATTCTGCAGGAAAAGGGCAATTTGGGATAATTTCAAAATTCAGGGGCATTTTGGTAAATTCCCTTTCTTTTCCCAACCACCCACAGCAGATTAATAAATGACCCCTCTCTCTTTCCCCTCCCCCTCACACGCACCCACTCTCACTCTCTCTCTCAGCTAGAGGAAACCAAAGAGGAGAAGGAAAGGAGAAGGAAGAAGAAAGGAGAAGAAAAAGAAGAAGAAGAAGAGAAGAAGAAGAAAGAAGAAGAAGGAGAAGGAAAAGGTAACTTCCTCTCTCTCTCTTTTCTCTCTCTCTCTCTATCTCTCTCTCGCACAACCTCTCCCTCTCCTTCTTGCTTCCTGCCTGCGGCTGCTGCTGCTCAAAGCAGCAGCAGCAGCTGCTGGCCCAGCTGCTGCTGCTCAAAGCAGCAGCAGCTGCTGTGGGATACAAAAAAAAAAAAAAAAAAAAGAGAAGTGAGGAGCAGCTTGTGCTGCTCAGCTGCTGCTGCTACTAAGCAACAGCAGCTGGGCAGCCATAGTAGCTGCGCAAGGCAGCTGCAATGCTGCCTTGCGCAGCCTGCTTGCTAGCTTGCTGCCTGGGCAGCAGCTGCATTGGCTGCTGCCCAGCAGCAGGTTTAGGACCAAAAAAAAAAAAAAAAAAAAGAAAGAAAAGAAGAAAGAAAGAAAGTGAAGAGAAGGAAAGACAAAAGAAAAGAAGAGAAAGAAGAAAAAGAAAATAATAGAGAATCTTCTCTTCTCTTTCCCCAATAAGGAAAATGCAATTTCTCAAGTTTGCCAAATGCAAAATTTCAATTTCTCGATTTGCAAAATGCAAAATTTAGGAATTTGGGATGGGGGAAAATTGCTTAATTTGAGCCCCTCTAAAATTTAGAGAGCTTTGGGCTTGTTTCCAATGTGAAATTGCAATTCTTGACTTTCCAAGAAGCAAAATCGACGAATTGGGAGGAAATAGCTCAAATTGAGCTTTTCTCAAAATTCGGGGGGCTTTTTGACCCCGGATCGAGTTGAGCAAGTTTCTTTTTGGCAACATGCCATAAGATAATTAATTCCCTCCATTTTTATGAATCGATAAAAAGTTAGCCTTTTGGAGGGGGAAAACGATCAAATAGGAACTTCCCCTCTTTGTTGTCAAAAGAGGTTAATTTCATCGTCTTACTAAATTTAAAGGATCATGTAGAGGCAATTGCTTTATTTTGCCCTCCTTACGATGTAGGAAAGCCTCAAGGACCAAAGGAGCTGGAATTGCCTCTTGCAAGGATCGATAGAACACACCGAGGTGGGGGATTCTATCGAGCGAGGGTGACCTCTCCCCTTATCTTTTGCTTGTTATTAGAAGCATGTTAATAGAGTGGCTAGGACAATAATTTCATGCTTTTGTAGAGGTGGTTGTGGTTTATGGAAATTTGACTTAGGAGAAAACTTAGATTAGGCTCTAATGTGTGGCATTCACTATAGGATTTCACGAGTGGCATGGTTGTTTGAGTCAAATAAGTGTGTGATGGTATTAGGGCCTAAGTTAGAGTTATGTCTCTAAGGAAAACATAGTTAGTTGAGGTTAAAATCCAAAGTATTGGAAATCCCTAGAGTGGTCATAGGGAGTCGGGTTAATATACCTACACTTTAACTTCAACTTGAGTATAATGAAAGTTAAGAATTGAGTCTAAGGGACCTATGTACCTTAAGGCATGGACCTAGGGTAAATGCATGAGTATATTAAAAAGACAAGCTAAAAGCTTAACTGCAAAGAAAGAAAAAAGGGCTAAGAGGCAATGCGAGCTATAAGCTCGATTGAGATGGAAGCTAAGTGCTAAAGAGCAAAAGAAAGGCAAAGGCCTAAAAGAGCAAGAGGCTAAATGCAAAGCAATAAAAGAAATAATAAAACGAGCGTACCTACGGGGTGAAACGTGGCCCATGTTGGAGTAGCAGGCAGTGTCCCTCTCCCGGGTAGAGACCCGTTCGGGACGTTTCCCCGTAGGGCGGGGTAACACTTGCGGGTGTTATCGGCAACCTTAGAGGACTTGTCTTATGGCAGCATGACTGCCGGGCTAGGGCCCGTTGGGCAAGTTTCTCCGAGGGTTTAGCAACTTGAATTGAAACACAAGAAAGTTAATGAAAGTAATTCGGCAAGGGACAGGTTGGTTAGTTTGGCATCCTATAGCGACATAGAGCAATGTCATGGCAAAGGTAAAAGTATTAAGCATGCTAGCTAAGATTTACAGCTTTATTTACTGTATTTCATTCTCTATTATATTGCTTCCATTAGACTAAGCGGTGCAGGGCATTTTCTCTCGGTGGTTGAACCCACTGGGAACTTGGTTGTAGTTCTCACACCCTTTGGGTGACTTCCCCACAGGTCCAGGTACATCGGGCGAGACACGCGACAAGGGCAAGCGCCCAGCAGAGTAGCGACCTAGCAGTCTAGAGTCGCCACCACCATTTTGGAGTTTTATTATCTTGAGCGAACTTTTGTATGTGAGGAACAATGTAAATTTTAAATGTTCAAGTTTCAAGTTAGAAAAGAAAGAAAAAAAAAAATATGGATGTATTTTGGTATTGTAGTTTCATGCTAAAAGAGAGTTGTAATATTAAACAAAAGTGTATGTCTTCGCTCAAGTGTTTTACTTTCATTTCTTCTAACTACTTGTTGAATGATTGAAAGTTTAAATTTATAGTTCTCTACTCTGATTGCTTACTCTTCCGCTATATTGAAATGATATTGTTGGATTAAACCGTTCCTTTCGGGTCTGGAAAGGTCATGCCCGATTGGCGGGTCTGTTGGCGCGCCCGAACTGTTCAAATTGACGGTCTCGGGGCGTGACAGTAAGGATCTAGCTCGTGACTCCCTCGCCTCGAACAACGACTGAACGATCAGCAACCCCCGCAGAAGACTCTGCAAAACAGGAGGAAGAAAAAAAGGAAACAACAATGGGGGTGAGAACCACTAGTAAACCAGTAGCCTCCCCCTGTGGGTAAAGCCTCAAACTCCGGCGTACCCACTAAGTCTACCAGAGGCAAGAAAAGGAATAAGTGGTAAAGCTGTTAACAGGACTGCTGAAGAAAGGAAACTACCACTACGATGCCTCTAATGTGCCAAGCTAAAAGAATAGCTAAATGTATGCATCAGGATATAAATGCCTGCCTGTCTAGAACCAATCCATACACCAGTAAGCACTGGTACTGCCTGCTCTGCCTGCCAAATCGGGTATGCCAGCCTACGCATAACACCGATAGGGGATGGGAGTCTCGAGGACTCGAAGTCTATAAATCGCACACTCTGGAGTGGCACTCGAGAGGAGCGACCCACACGAGTAAAGTGCCTCAGTAACAAGTATCATACAACAGCAGGACTGGATCACGACTTTGACCAAAGTGGGAAAGCTCAACCACTAAAGAAAATCACGGCTCTCACTCAGATGCAAAAGTACTCAATAAGTGGGAAACACCATCCACTAGAGAAAGCTGAAATCCAATCTGATGCATAAGTAAACATCCGGTCAACCGCCCAATGTCCGCGGTCGCCGCGACACCCCACAACCAACAATCAAGGCCAACAGTCGACACCCAGTCAACCGCCCAAATCCGCGGTTACCACAATAACCCATGATCCACCATCGGGTAGAACAATCAATATTCGGTCAACCGCCTACTGTCCGCGGTTGCCGCAATAACCCCCAAATCCAACATCAAGTACACCCTGTCTCCGACCCCAAGGTCCCGGCTACACTATCCCAAACCCCCGCTCGAACCCGAGCAACATGACTCGAAAGTCTAAGTAAGAAAGAGAAAGAAAGCAATCATGGTTTCTCCTAAGTCAAATCCCAATATGATAGTGTAGTAATAAAATACTGGCCTATCTAGATGCCCGAACAAGCATGCAAAAGTCCTCATGCGAGATGAAAGAGAGAATATCAAATAACAGTTCCACATGTGTAACAAATAATAAATCTACATAAACATAACCATTATACTAAAATCATCAGTCAACTACACATGTATATAACCCCTGATCCATAATAAATCCCAAAGTGATACCCGCACATAGATATGTCATCATGTCCCAACAATTAGTCCATTTAACCAACTTTCATAAGATCTATGTGCTAATATGGCATGTTAACTATCACTATGAAAAATATCCCCGCAATGATGTTTCCACAATAATATTATCCCAATAAGATTCCCAACATGCTATGTCCACAAAATTATTCTCAAATGATAGGCTCACATTTATATTAGTCAAACATGCATGGTAATCAATCAATATGTCCAAAAGAGGGCTTCTCTAATAAACTTAGTGAGCAAGTCAGAAGTAGAGGCAAGCAACAACCACCCACCTTGATCGCTAAATCCAAGTCCGTAAAGTGCTCTCGCCCAGAAAGATAAACCGCCGCGATCACTGTACAAAATATTCCCAATATACACACAATTAGGCACACAAGTATCCAAATACATGCTGTCCCAGATTTCAGTCCCAAAGATGTTCTGTTTTTACCTGCGAGATGGAGACCAAAAATTCCCGAAAAATCACCGCTGCGATCCTCGCGTCGAGCCGATCGAAATGAGTACTCGCATGCCCAAATCCGATACCTGTAGGCCGAGTTACAAAATCAACAAGATAACCATCCCGAAATTCCTAAGAACAAAATCTGTACAACTCCGTCCAGAAAAAGTGGGATTTTCACCTTCGGGCCTACCTCCAAAATTCCAGAAAAATTAAGGTGATGTTCCTTGTGTCGCGTAGATGAAAAACGACTCAAGGCACGCTTCCATCCGATGCCTGAGTGCAAAGTTATCGCCGAAATACCAGGGTGCTGTCCAAAACTCAACCACGGCAAATAATGTCTCAGTAAACTCAAAAAAACACCTCAAAAAGCGCGAAATGAGGGGAAACAGGAAGTACCAAGATCGTAGCTCTGTCAGTCGCCGTTCCAATGGCGCAAGAATCGCGGGAAAAGGTGGTCGGAGTAGGCCGGGAGAGCTCTCGTATCGAAATGCGACGAAAAGGGTACATCGACGAAGGAACGTCGCGTCGCGCCGAAGAAAATGGAAATCTCGGAATGCGTGCCGCCGAAAAATTCGAAAATTAGCAGGAGTATTCCTCTCTTCTTGGAGAAGATTTCATCTTCTCATCCCTCAGGGAGAAAATGCCTCGAAGGTGGTCAAAACCCTCCTTCAAGCCCCCTCGGATTGCATCAAAGAGCCAAAGCCAAAAAAACATTTCAGGAAATACCATCCATGTCCCCGAAACAGGAAACACCAAAACCGCCCACTCCCCGCCTGCCACGTGGCACAGCGAACAGCGCACAGCGGCACTGGCCAATGCGGTAGCGCCACGTGGCGTCGACCGTGCCTGCCCCGCGCAGGTCGGGCCAGCTGCCCCCCGTACGCGCACAGTGACATGCCTAATCCCTGCGCGCCACGTGGCAACTCCCACGCTCACTGCGCCCAGTGCACATACTCCGTGCACCCGACGAACCAACAACTGCCACGTGTCCAACTCTCAACCAATAGGGAACCGCCACGTGGCACACCACCAGCCTGCACCACCGCGCCTGCCCGCGCACCTGCCCGGCCCCCGGCCTGCCCGCACAGTACCCCGACCAATGGGAAGCCGCCACGTGTCAGTCCCTCTGTCTGCTGCGCCCGGTGCAAGCAAGCCCATGCACCAACCCAATAGTCAGATGCCATGTGTCCTCCTTCCGGTGCACCATGCACCCGTGCCGCTCCGTAGAACACGACTAGTGAGCCGTCCAATGGGAAACCGCCACGTGTCATCCCTCCGGTGCACGCCGGCCGCGTGGACCGCGCACCTGCCCGCATGCGCGCGCCCGCGCGCCTGCCCGTGCGCCTGCGCGCTGCCCGCGATCGCGCTCCGCCGTGCTCCGCCGCTGCCCATCGCGCTCCGCCGCTGCCTGCCGGCCGCCGGAACAGTACCCAAGCCTCGAAAATTGTGTTTTTGCATCCGGACTCCGAAAATTACAAGTAAATAGTCCATTTTCACCGTTTTCGTGCGCTGAATCCAAATCCGCCGTCCGTTGTTCCAAATTCCATTCCTAAAAATTGCCGAAGGCATCCGAAAAGGTGTTTTTAATCAGAATTTCGCGCTGAGTCTAAATTTGGTATCCGTTTTGCATGAAACCACCTCTAAACATCCGATGGGGTCCCCCGATTACCCACGTGATCCATTTTAAGCCCGGAGTCCATCACTTGTGTCCAAATTGGCGGACAAACACCGCCGACATGCCACATAGGTCTCCAGAAGCTGCCGGTCACACTGTAGAAGCTCCGCTGACCCAACAGTAGTCCTCTTGTGGAAATTCGTATCCTCACACTGCCCGCAGCGCCGCGCGGGGCAGGCCCGCGTGGCCGCGAGCGCCACCCGCGCGGCCGTGCCGCCCGCAACACCGCGCGGGGCTGGCACCTACGCCGCGCTGCAGGCAGCGCCCGCGCGGTCGCATCGCCGGTGGGGCCGCGCGGGGTTGGTGCCCGCTCGGCCGTACCGCAAACGGCACCGCGCGGGGCTAGTGCCCGCGAGGCCATGCCGCAAACGGCAGCCCGCGCGGCCAAGCCGCATGCGGTGCCATGCGGGGCCGGTGCCCATGCGGCTGCACGGCATGCAACGACGCGAGGAAGGAGACCGCGGTCGCGTCGTCCGTCGCGCGCCGTCGCTTCGTCCGTCGCGCGTCGTTGTCGTCGCCGTGTCGGGTCCTTGGTAGTGCTTTTGGGTTTTAAATGCCGTTAAATTACAGAATATGTTTCTGTTCTGACCGCGGTTCTTTTGGGGACATTTTAGGTCCGAGTGCCGATTGTGAGCGTATTTCGGTCTCAGGTGTTCCGGTCAGCACATTCGAGGTGGGTACCCTTTTTGGTATTTTCGGTGCATAGTCGTTCTCGTGTTTTTGTGTGATAAAAGTAGATGTTTGATAAATTGTCTAACCCCATTGCATGAAAATCCCATTTTATATTCTAACTAAGGCGGCTGAGGTGGCGATACTATGTTATATGCTCACATTGCTTACACGCACACCGGCGGTTTGGCCACCGCACAGGGTGTACTTTTCCGAAAAGATGGTAAGATTACCCGTGTACCCCACGACTAGGGATGATGGAGACCCCTCACGGTGAGGCAAACTGCTACTTGGGCAGTGGAGGGGTTGGAGGCACCAAGAAATGAGCACAGTATCTCGGGTTGGGGCCCAACTTGTTTTAATTCTGGGGTAGGTGCCCAGCGTGATTGTGACAGGGATTTAGCGGTTCATAAGGGGGAAGTGAATGCTCTGGTGTATCGGTTGGTCTTTTCAGTTTACAGCATTTACTTGTTTATCTACTTTATCAGTCACTGACTACCCACACTGTGATTGGTCCGAGCAGGGGTGGAAACCGGGACGACGGTGAGGCAGCGTGTAGAGGATCATAGCCATTGTGGCTAATAGACTTTCAGTTTTATGGTTATCTCTTTATGTTTGGTTAGTACATCTGTTATTACTTGTGGATGGTTTGATGTGGATGTTGGACTGAGATTTTAGTTTAGAAAAGACTATTATATCTTTGATTGTTGAAGTAGGAATGCGGCATGTTTTCAAGTATAAAAATGGTTTCAAAAGCATTTTCAAACCAAGTGTTGTGTGGGAACTGATTTCTAAACCTGTAGATTTATCTTTTCAAGTAATGCTGCCGCTTAAAAGAGATTGCGAAAACGTTTTGTAAAATTGGGTGTCGTGTGGACACCGTCTTTCAAACCTATGGATTTATCCCTTCGAACAGTATGGTGATCATGATTGTTTGGTTAAGTGTAATCTCTCCTTATTATCGTTCAATGCCGGAGGCGAGGTTCACAACAGAATATATATATATATATATATATACGTTTTTTGCTCTTTTAGAACCTCCGGGGCGTGACAAGAAGTTCCTGAAATTTTGAAGGATGCTACTTCGACGTCTACTGCGATTCGGCGCACTGCGACGCACCTTCCTTGTTAGCCTTTTTCGTCGCATTTCGGTCTGTGGACTCACCTGGGCTGCCTAGATGGAATTTTCAGGTGATTCTTGCGCCCACGTTTTCACGACTGGTAAGGCTACGGTTTTTGTATGTTTAGCTTCTCCGTATTTCGAGGCTTTCTTGGGGTTTTCGGACCATTTCTGTGACCCCTTTTTCTGTGATGGAATTTTGGACAATACTAAAATTTTTGTGGGTTTTCTCTGCACTCAAGAGTCGGACCGAGGAGTGCAAGTACTCGATTTACATCTACGCGTCGCAAGGAACATCGTCGTAATTTTTTTGGATTTTTCTGAGGTTGCTTCAAAGGTGAAAATTATACTTTTTCTGGACAAAGTACTTCAGACTTTTGATCATTGGAAGTTTCACGTGTACCGCGATGATTAATTTGTATCTTGGCCTACAGGTGTTGGAACGGGGTGAGTAAGTACTCGTTTTTCATCTACTCGTCGCGTGGATCGTAACGGTGATTTTTTCAAATTTTTCTGAGGACTGCACTGAGGTGAATTTTCTCATTTTCCGTGCTATTTTGCAAATCAGTATTTACTGCTGTGGATTTGTTCATTTATGCCGTGTGTGATCTATGTTTGTTTTAGTTCTCACATTTTGGACGTTTGCGGGGATTGAGGATCTTGGACTGCGAGGAATCTCATATTGTTGTACTTCACGCTTTTCGAGGTGGGTAGTTGTTGTGGACCTCATCTTTGATTTACTCACTAGGAATATTAGAGTGATCCCCGTTGTTGAATGCCGAGTAGTATATCGTGGGTAATATTCATGCTTGTATAGTTGGACTTGTGCTATGTTAGTATTTAGTATTCTTATGAGATCTTTATTATCCTGGAATAGCATGCTCTAATCAATGTATGAACAACGATAATTATTTTTCTTTTATCATCATGAGGATACTTGCATGCTTGTATGGACATCTAGATAGGCCATCTTCTACTGCTACACTATCATTGGGATTTGACTTAGTAGAAACCATGTTGGCACGTTTTCCCCTTTTATCGAGGCACATGTGGTATATTGCTCAGGGTTTGAGCAGGGTTGTAGGATAGTGTAGCCGGGCTTATTGAGTCGGGATTTGTCCCACCGGATTGTGGATTGTGGGATATTGCGGCGACTGCAAACATTGGGCGGTTGACCGAAAGTCTATTATTGCATCAGATTGGGGGATCGGATTTTCTTTAGCGGATGGGTTTCCCACTTCGATTATACTCGTGATCCAGTCCTGCTATATCTTGATACTTGTGACAGAGGTACTTTACTCGTGTGGGTCGCTTGTCACGCCCCGAGTGTAAACCAAAACCCGGGTCCGTCTACAAATCCGCCGTGCACACGGAATTTTTCGCGTACACGAAGCGCTGGTAACCTGCTCAGATATAAGATGTACAATAAAAGAGCATAATACAGAGCTGAAATAGAAGAACCACATAGTAACTCAGACTGAAATACAAGTAAAGCTGTATCAACACAATAGTCTCCCAGCTCACCAAAATAATACATCCAGTTGGCTATAGCCAGACCTAAAATAAAAGGAAAGCACAATAATCTGGGTACAATATCTGTCTAATACAATCCCTCAGCTCACAGGAGATCTATCTACTCAGCGATCCCCTTACCTCGATCAGCTGCCGACGGCCTAGCAGCTCCGCAGACGACTCTGCAATATAAAGGAGAAGAAACAGAGAACAATAATGGGGGTGAGAACTACTAGATAAACCAGTAGCCTCCCCTAGTGGGTAAAACCTCAAACACAGACGCACCCACTAGGACTACTAGAGGCAAAAGGAAAGGACAGTGGTATGCTATGGAGACTACTGAAAAAGAGGGAACTATCACTACTATGCCTCTACTGCCATGCCAAAAGAAATGACTATATGTATGCATCAGTATCTATCCTGCCTGCCTGAATAAACCCAATCTAGTCACCAGTGAAAACTGGTACTGCCTGCTATGCCGTGCCGTGTCGTATCGGGTATGCCAGCCCACGCATAACACCGATGCGAAAAGGAGTCTCAAGGACTCATGAATAGTCTGCCGCGCACTCCGGAGTCGCACTCGAGGGGAGCGACCCACACGAGTAAAGTACCTCTGTAATAAGTATCCCTGTAACCAGTATCTCTGTATGGCAGGACTAGATCATGACTATGATCAAAGTGGGAAAACTCATCCACTAAAGAAATCTGATACCCAATCTGATGTAAAGATAATCATCCGGTCAACCGCCTACTGTCCGCGGTTACCGTAATACCCCATAAGACCAATACTTATAAAATAGTTAACCTCTGGCCAACCGCCTGATGTCCGCGGTTACCACAATGCCCCACAACCCATAATCGAGTCTAACCTGTCCCAAACTCCAAGGCCTCAACTACACTATCCCAAACCCTGCTCAAACCGAGCAACATGTATCCAGATGCGAAGGAGAATAGTAAAACATGGTTTCTCCTAAGTCAAGTCCCAATAATAGTGTAGCAGTAAACAGTGGCCTATCTAGGTGTCCAAACAAGCATGCAAAGGTTCGCTTTTAAAAACTGAAGGAAAGTATCGGATACTTATTTTAGAAAAAGATGTTTTTATGATAAGTCTTTTGCATGCGATGATAGGTTACAGCATATGTCCCAACAACAGTGTCCCGGTTTATCATAAATGAGCTGTCATATTATTCGTGGGGTTTACTTATGTATTTCATGATTAAAAGTATCGACTATCAGTTTAAAGTCGGGAGTCTCTAATACTCCTAGTGAGATAGTTAGAAGTGAGGTAAGCAACAACCACCCACCTCGAAAAGCAAAATCCACACCCAGGAAGCCTCCTTGCTGTCCACAGTCTCCTAACAGCGTAATCTGTTGAAAACAGTATACTACAGCACAAAACAATGCACCCGGTGTAAATACAACTCCCAAAAATACAGCCTTTATTGTTTTTCCAAACAGCACGAAAAAGAAGGGATTTTTCACCTCTGTACAGTGCTCCAGAAATTCAAGAAAAATTACGGTTGCGTTTCTTATGACGAGTAGATCAAAATCGACTACTTATTTGTCTTGATCCGATGTTCCTAGCTCAAGATATAAATCGGAGAAGTCGATGCTGTCCAGAAAATATCACAGCAAAAAGAGGGGTCAAAGTTGCCTCGGGAACCGTGCCAAAAGTGCGAAACGGAGCAAAGTGATCAACACGAAAAACGAAGCCTTACCCAGGAAGCCTTACGCGCCGGGTCTTCCGGATCCTGTCGGCCAATGGGGTGACGCCACGTGTCGCACGCCAGCCGCCTCCCTTGACGCCGTCCAGCCAATCACGAGCTGACACGTGGCAGTTTCCATCTTCGGTGCACCCGGTGCATGCCCATCCTGTGGACCGCGCGCTTGCGCGCCTGCCCGCGCCTGCCCGCGGCCCTGTTCCGCCCGTGCGCCGCCCTGCGCCGCCGCGCGCCGCCGTGCGCCGCCGCCTGCCGCCTGCCGCCGGTGCCGGAACAGTAATTCCGACGGCCGGAAACACTGTTCCGGTGAACAGTACCCCAGTGTCGAAAAATTAAAGTAAATATACCATTTTGATCGTTTTCGCGCGCTGAGTCCGAATCCGCCATCCGTTTCTTCAAATTCTCATCCGAAATTTTGCCGAAAGCTCCCGAAAGGCCCAATTGATCCAATTTTCATGCCGGTTTCATTTCTGAAGTCCGTTTTCGATGCTGCAAGCTCCATTGCACTGTGTAGGCTTCCTCTAAGCGCCGTTAACGCTGCAAAATCCTTCATAAAAATCCGATCATCACATCCTCCCCCACTAAAAAGAGTTTCATCCTCGAAACGAAAATCATACCTCAGTCCAAAGCCTCAAACAGGTAGGGGTAGGTGTCCAACATTTCTGACTCGAGCTCCCACGTCGCCTCGCGTTCGTCATGATTGCTCCAAAGGATCTTCACATAGGGAATAGTCCGACTGCGCAATTCTCTCACCTCTCGATCCAGAATTCGCAGTGGACGCTCCTCGTACCTCAAATCCTCGCTGATCTCGAGCGGTGTGAAGTCGATGACGTGCGACGGGTCGAAGACATATCTCCTCAGAGTAGAAACATGAAATACATTATGGACACCAGCAAGTCTCGGGGGAAGTGCAAGTCGGTAAGCAACTGGCCCGATGCGCTCCAATACTTCAAAGGGTCCAATATATCGGGGGCTAAGTTTCCCGCGGATGCCAAACCTCCTGATTCCTTTGGACGGCGAGACTTTCAAAAATACATGATCTCCAACCTGAAACTCTAAGTCTCGTCGCCGAATGTCGGCATAGCTCCTTTGTCGGCTCTGGGCGGTTTGAAGATGCTTTCGAATCACTCGGACCTTCTCTTCTGCCTCTATCAATAGCTCTGGTCCCAAGGTCCGCCTTTCGCCCACGTCACTCCAATATAGCGGTGATCGACACTTGCGTCCATACAACGCTTCAAACGGAGCCATCTTAATGCTCGCTTGAAAGCTGTTGTTGTACGCGAACTCAGCTAAAGATAAGTGTCGAATCCACCCTCCGCCGAAATCCAAGACGCAAGCCCTCAGCATGTCCTCCAGGATCTGTATAGTCCGTTCTGACTGCCCATCAGTCTGCGGATGAAAGGCTGTACTGAACCTAAGCTGAGTCCCCAAGGCTGTTTGCAAGCTCTTCCAGAAATGCGAAACAAACCTCGGGTCTCTATCTGATACTATGGAGGCTGGTACTCCATGTAGCCTTACTATCTCATCAAGATATAACTGGGCTAGTCGCTCGAGTGACCAAGTAGTCTGTACAGGCAAAAAGTGCGCTGACTTAGTAAGTCGATCTACAACTACCCAGATAGCATCAGCACCTCCCTGTGCTCTTGGCAATCCGACCACAAAATCCATCGTAATGTGGTCCCATTTCCACTCGGGGATTGGGAGACTTTGTAACTTGCCAGCTGGCACTCGATGCTCAGCCTTTACCTGTTGGCAAGTTAAACACTGAGCCACAAATCTCCCGATATCCCTCTTCATGCCATTCCACCAGAAGTGTGCCTTGAGGTCTTTATACATCTTAGTCCCACCAGGATGTAGGGTATAAGGTGTATAATGGGCCTCTCGCAATATCTGCTCTCTGATCTCCGTATCCATTGGCACACATGCTCGGTTCCTGTACCTCAGTACTCCCGAAGCATCCACTATAAAGTCCCCTGACTGATTACTCGGGATCTGATCTCTAATCTTGGTCAAGTGGGGGTCCTCACTCTGTTTCTCCCTGATCCTATCCAACAGAGTGGACTGCACGACAAAAGACGTCAGTCTAGCAGAGACCCCAGGGGACACAACTTCTATCTCGAGCCGCCTCATCTCCTCTAACAAGGGTGCTTGATTTGTAATTAACATGGACAAACTCTGCACTGCTCTCCTGCTCAAAGCATCAGCAACCACATTGGCCTTACCCGGATGGTAAAGGATTTCCACGTCATAATCCTTTAACAGCTCCAACCATCGGCGTTGCCTTAGGTTTAGCTCTTTTTGTGTGAACAGGTACTTCAGGCTCTTGTGGTCGGTGTAAATCTCACAGTGCTCCCCATACAGGTAATGGCGCCAAAGCTTCAATGCAAACACTACGGCAGCAAGCTCTAAATCATGGGTAGGGTAATTCTTCTCATAATCCTTGAGTTGTCTTGATGCATAAGCAATTACCCTCCCTTCCTGCATCAACACACAACCAAGTCCGCTGTGTGATGCGTCGCTGTAGATCACATATCCTTTTCCCATAACTGGGAGGGAAAGGATAGGAGCGGTCATTAATCTACTCTTCAGCTCTTCAAAGCTTCTCTGACAGTCCTCACTCCAGATAAACTTCACTCCTTTACGCGTCAAGCGAGTGAGGGGTGTGGAGAGCTTCGCAAAGCCTTCCACAAACCGACGATAATAACCAGCTAATCCCATGAAGCTGCGTACTTCAGAAACGGTTGTCGGTCGGGGCCAATCTCGAACTGCCTCAATCTTCGCCGGGTCTACTGCCACACCAGCGGCGGAAATCACATGGCCCAAGAAAGCTACCTCCCGAAGCCAAAACTCGCACTTCGCCAGCTTGGCATACAACTTCTTTTCTCGTAGAAGTTGTAGCACAATCCTCAGATGCTCAGCATCACTTCGGGAGTAAACCAAAATGTCATCGATGAATACTACTACGAATCGATCCAAGTATGGTCGGAAGATTTGGTTCATTAAATCCATGAATGCGGCAGGGGCATTAGTCAGTCCAAAAGGCATAACTGTAAACTCATAATGCCCGTACCGTGTCCTGAAAGCTGTCTTCGGAACATCCTCGGCCTTCACCTTCAACTGGTGGTAGCCGGATTGCAGATCTATCTTAGAAAAGACACAAGACCCTTGCAGCTGATCAAAGAGATCGTCGATGCGTGGCAAAGGGTACTTGTTCTTGATGGTCATTTTATTCAATTCCCTATAGTCTACACACAATCGAAGTGACCCATCTTTCTTCTTCACGAATAGCACCGGCGCTCCCCAAGGTGATACACTTGGTCTAATAAAATCCTTGTCCATTAAATCCTGGAGTTGCGCCTTAAGCTCTCGCAGCTCAGCCGGTGCCATCCGGTAAGGAGCCTTAGAGATTGGCGCAGTTCCTGGAACTACGTCAATCACAAACTCAATCTCCCTATCTGGCGGCATGCTAGTCATCTCAGGTGGAAAGACATCCGGGAACTCACGAACAATGGGGATATCCCCGAGTCCCGGTGCCGCCGTAGGCCCCTCAACGACACTAGCCAAAAAGGCTACACATCCTCGATGGATCATTTGCCTCGCTCGGGAAGTCGAAACCATAGAGGCAAAGAAAGCACTATGACATCCTCGGTATACTAACATCTCCTGGCCTGGCTCTCTAAATGTGACTGTCCTCGCGGCGCAATCAATAATCGCGAAATACTGAGCCAGCCAGTCCATCCCGAGGACCACGTCAAAGTCCATCAGCTGTTTCAAGACCAATAGGTCTGCTGGCATAATCCAGGACTCAATTTGCATCGGGCAGGACCAACAACACTCCTCCACGTGCAAAGTGTGATCAGGAATCTGAACCTCTAGTGCACGTGGCAAAAGTCCTACCTCTAACCCATGTAATGATGCAAATGATCTACTAATAAAAGAATGTGATGCTCCAGTATCAAATAAAGTACGAGTCCTAATGCCAGAAAGTAAGGTGATACCTGCCACCACATGATCTGCTGCCGAAGAGTCCTCTACTTTCGCAGCATACACTCGCCCACTCTGAGCTGGAGGGCGATAGTCCGTGGGATGGGAAGGAGATGGCCTGCTTGCCGGAGCATAAGGTCGCTGCTGAGATGGCGGTCGCTGCTGTAGTGAAAAAGGAGCTGATGCTGAAGAAGGTGCTGCAGATGTCGCAACCAGGCAAGTAGCTCGTATATGACCCGGCTGTCCGCATCGATAACAGCGGCCAATCCGCAAATCACACGTGTTTGATGGATGCTAGCCTCTGCAGAAAACACACGTCTCTGTAGGCTGGGTCGGTCTCGACTGCTGCTGTTGTCTCTGAGACCGTTGCTGCCGCTGAGGCCCACGCTGCGATGACTGAGATCTCTGCTGCCGTAGCTGGGGCTGGCGAAATGTGTGACACCCCCGGAATTTGGATTAGTTGTAGTGACCCGACCCTTCGGGGTATTTTCGAACTCACATGTAATCGCTTAGGCCTTAAGCGAAATAAAATTTATTTAATTTTGAAAAGTCGGCCGGGCAGGGTGTGTGTATTTTCCTGCGATAGAGCGCGAAAAGCGATGACCGACGGCGTGATCGGATTCGAAATCCGATACCGGGATCTCCCGGAACGGGACCCTTAGCGATGCGGTAGTTAGTCACGCATCGAAAACCGTGCAAAATATCTTGCACCCGTAATAGATAAGGTGGGTTATCTCGTAAGGATAATTAATTAATTAATTAATTATCCGGTGACGGAATTTAAATCCTCCTACGTACGAATTTATTTAAGGGATTTAAATTGGTGGGATTCTTATCTCGTGATTAGAAAAGAGATAAAAATCAGGATATTTTATTAAGGGATTTAAATTGGTGGGATTTTATCTCGTGGATTGGATAAGAGATAAAGTCCGGATATTTAAGTTGGGAATTTGATTTCCCTTGATTATTTAATAAAGGTGGTTAAATAATCGGCGACTGGGATTTGGATATTAAAGATTCAAATATCCGGGTAATTTGAATCCAATTGGGAATTTGATTCCCCAAGATTAATTGATAAAGGTAATCAAATAATCGGTGGTCAGGATTTAAAGGTGAGAAATATCCCGTCAGTCGGATATTTTCTTGAGAAACAGAAACGGGGAATTATGGGTTTCCTACGTACGTAAATAAAGAAATCAAACGATTAAATATGGGGATCGACGGTGAGGATAATAATCAAACAATTAACTAATAGGGTTATCGGTAGGGATTAATTAATTAATGAATTAATTAATCAGAGTCAAAACACCCGAAAGGGGTTTTTGACGGTGCGGACTTACAAATTGGATATATCCATAACAGGGATTATTTATTTCCCCGCTCACCGAGCGAAACCCTATTTCGATTTTCCGCCTCCTCAAACCCTCCTCTTTCGTACGTGCCGAAACCCCAACCGGAGGAAAGGAGAAGGAAAAAGGGGAGGAGCCGATCGCCCCAAACGCCGACCCGAAGGCAAAAAGTGAGACCGGGCGACCTTCCCAACGATCCTCGGTGAGCAAATAATTTTTAGAAAAATTATTTGGATTTTTCCTATCTATTTTTGTTGTTAGTTCTGGACTCCCCCGTCGTCCCCGCCACCGACGCCGTCCCCGTCGTCGCGACGCGGACGGCAAGGGCGGGAAGGACCCGGACGGCGAAGGCGGAGGAGGACCGCGAACGGCGTAGGTAAAATATAATAAAATAAAAATAAAAATCGCGAACGGTGAAGGCGCGACGGGACCGCGCGAGCGCCGCGCGGGCAAACCCGCGCGCGGCGCCGCGCGGGCAACCCGCGCGGGCGCCGCGCGGGGCGGCCCCGCCGCGCGGGCCGCCGCGCGGGCGACCCGCGTGGGCGCCGCGCGGGCCGTGCCCGTGCGGGCGCCCGCGGGCGCCGCGCGGGCCCGCGCGGGCACCGCGCGGGCACCGCGCGGTGCGCCGCGCGGGGCTCCGCCCGCGCGGGCGCCGCGCGGGCGCCGCTCGGGCACCGCCCGCGGAGCCCGCCGCGCGGGTTCGAGCCGCGCGGGGCTCCGACGGGCGGCGACGGCGGTGCGGGTTGTAGTCCGGTTTGACCATCGAACGATGCCGGACAAATTCCGTCAAATTGTAAGGTGGGGATTTTTCTGTTTTAAGGTGTTAGTGTGTGTTTTGACCATAGTTTATCTGTGCGGACTTTTCTTAGGTCCGGGTACACAGCGGGAGAGCGCGAAGGACATTGGTGTTCCGATTTCTCTCCAATAAGGTGGGTACGGTTGCGATGAGTGCAACCGGTGCTGTAAGTGCATCTATCATCATTAAAAGTACTCCTTAATTTACCTAACAAAGTAGATGAATAGTTTAACCTTTCAATTGTTGTTAATTATCTAATAATTGTGCGGCTGCGGTCGCGGTGCCCAGTACACGCCAATCTTGGCGATCCGGTTTCGGATGCTGCACGTACACAGGCGGATTGGCCTCCGCATGGGTGTACTTTTCCGGAAAAGTGGTCCTTTATGACCCGTGTGCCCCGTAAAGGTAATGGTGCAAGCGGGGACCTCTTCGCGCCAGCTGAGGTGTCACACCAGCACCGCGAGTGAGAGGTAAAAGCATCAAGTAGGTGTTTGTGCACGAGGGGGGGACTTTAGTCTCCCCGACAAGTGGTCTGGGAATGGTGCCCAGGGTAAATTAATGTGCAAGTGTTTAACGAAAGGTTATGGCGTAATCGGCGCGTTCGTATGTTTTATCCCTTTTGATATTGTTACACATCTACTTTGTTTGTCACTGACTTTACCCACTCCGTGACAGGTATTCCTAGGTGCGTTAGCCGGGATGGCGGTGGGACTGCGTCGTGAGGATCGTAGTCGGACTCTTGGTTATCGTATTTATGACTCATTTCCCTTTATACTATTTCTAGTTGCTTGTGGATCACCTTATATGTGGATATGTTTTAGTTAGCTCTGTGGATGAGGTGTAGTTTTCTGTGATGATCCTTTCAGTAGTGTTTACATGGCGGCATATTTTATGATAAGATAAAGGTTGCGAAAATGTTTTCTCAAAAAGGAAGTGCCGTGTGGGCACGGGTTTTACAACTCTGGTTTTATCTTTTCCAAACTTTGACGCCGCTTAAATGACGTGCATTAATTAAACGATTAAACTCTGAATATGATGTATGTCTACTGCATGGTTGTTGGTTGGTGTGTGATGTATGATGTTTATGAATGATTTATATGTTGTAGTGAGACGCCGTACATATACGAAGGAGACTCTGTCCGTGGACGGAGTGAATTCGTGTATGTGGCGGTCTGGCACGCACCGGGGTGAAGTATATGCCACCTTATTAAAAGAAAAAAAAAATATAGACACGTTTTTCCGCTTCAACAGACTCAAAAACCCCCGGGGGCGTGACAGATTAAATGGTATCAGAGAGAATGCAACCACAACCATAGTAGACATAGTTTACATCCACAGTGCAAGGTGCCACAAGCAAATTGGAAATGAGATAACCAAGGTGTAGGGGTAGTACGTGAGAGTACGGGAAAACGGGAACGTAATATAGGCGTAGTTGTGAAACGGTGGACTAGGGTTGTGACCATAGGGTTGACATGGTTTCTTTGGTGACAGCAAGCAATGGCACGGACCAGGTCGTCTACTGAAAATGCAGACGTGGACGGAGCGGCCATGGCCGCCGCAGAAAACCAGACTCTCCGGCAACAGCTGCGGGACATGGCCGGGCAGTTAGCAACGCTGACGGAGCAGGTTCGTCAGCTGACGCAACGACAGGCTACCGCAGCCACCGAACGTCAACCAACCCCTCCGCCCGAAACCACGGCGCCCACTACGGGGCCCCACGGGGCGGGCGTCACGACGACGGAGCAGCCCCCAGCCCCAAGGGAAGTGCCCACCCCAACGACTTCGGGGCCCGTGTTGGGAATGGCAACGGGGGAGGCAGGGATGACCCCTACTCCTGGGGGATCCGCCACCGCAGGAGGAGCCGCGGAGCGGCAAGCGACGTGGGAGAAGATCAGGACGAATCTGGCCGCGTTCAAGAAGCATGACCCACCCACCTTCGAGGGAGAAACGACCGACCCGTGGGTCGTTGAGAAGTGGGTGGATACCATGGAAAAGCTTTTCGAGGATTTAATGATGGATGAACAAGAGCGGGTTCCACTGGCTGTCCACTTTTTGGAAGGGAACGCTCGCATCTGGTGGAAGACGGTGCGCCCGGACCCCGCCTCCAACGATCCGCTGCCGACATGGTCGGCCTTTAGAGAAGAGCTCTTTGGCGCTGTCACGCCCCGGGTGTAAACCAGAACCCGGGCCCGTCTACAGATCCGCCGTGCACACGGTATTTCCCGCGTACACGAAGCGCCAAACCTGCTCAGATATATAAGAGATATAATAAAAGAGCAATAAAAACAGAGCTGAACTAAAACTAATACATCTCAGACTGAAGCTGGAAATAAAATACAATACATCTGTCTAAATGATACATCTGTCTCTCCCAGCTCACCAAAAAAAAAATAATTACAACCTGCTGGCGAAAGCCAGTCCCAAAGTAAAAGTACAACCGTCTGAGGAAACACGGGTACACCAACAGTCCAGCTAACACGCTCAACCTGCCTCGAAGTCTATCTACTCGGCCGTCCTCTCTCCTCGACCCGTCGCTGAAAACTCAGCAGCACCCGCAGAAGACACTGCAAAAGAAACAAAGGGGAAGAGAAAAGAGAAAGCAGTGGGGGTGAGAACTACTGTAAACAGCAGCCTCCCCCTAGTGGGTAGACCTCAACTCAAGTGTGCCCACTAGGACTACAAGAGGCGAAAAAAAGATGAACAAAGGTGGTAAGCTGTAAATAAAACTGTCGATGATGTAAGAAGCTACCACTATATGCCTCTAAGGTGCTCAGCTAAGAGTATGGCCAACTGTATGCATCAGAATAAGAATGCCTGCCTGGGTAGCCCAACCTAGTCACCGGCGAACACCGGTACTGCCCACTATGCCTACTAAGTCCCAACTCAGCTAGGGGATGCGGACCGGCTCCTGACCGGCACGGTCCCATCCCGAGGGCGACAGACCGGCTCCTGACCGGCCTGGTCCCGCCCCAAGGCAACAGACCGGCTCCTGACCGGCACGGTCACAAAATACACACTCCGGAGTGGCACTCGAGGGGAGCGACCCACACGAGCATAGTGCCTCAGTAATAGGTATCAAGTCAGCAGAACTGGATCATGACTCTGATCAAAGTGGGAAAACCCGTCCACTAAAAGGAGACCCGATCTCGATGATGATGCAAGATAGGCAAATAGTGGAAAACTCCACCTACTAGAGACCTGATACCCAATCTGATGCATAAGCAGCAATCACTATCCGGTCAACCGCCTACTGTCCGCGGTTGCCGCAATGCCCTGCCCTCACAGCCTGCCTGTCCCAAGACCCACAACTGTCTGACTACACTATCCCAGCCCCTGCTCGCACCCGAGCGCACTATCCCCCAAATGTAGATAAAAGAAGAGGAAAAAGCATGGTTTCTCCTAAGTCAATGCCATCATGATAGTGTAGCAGAAAAAGGTGGCCTAACTAAATGTCCATACAAGCATGCAAAGTCCTTTATTTAAAAACAGGGTTTAAATATTATTATCTTTCCCAATAGAGAGGTATGCCACTAGTTAAACTTTCATTTGCCAAGTTATCCCATATCCATTTTAAGAAAGCTCTTCCCAAGGTTTTAAGCGGCATATTAATTACAAGAATTAACCATTAGTCAGCACTTAGTCCTTTTGAAGTCACAACCTCTAGTTATAAGCCCAATTCTCAATCAACATGCCATTTTCACTTGTACCGGTTCATTAGCAAGATAATAAAGAAGCAACTCAAATAGGCCTAGTGGGGACATCACAAGTAGGAGGTAAACAACGGTACCCACCTCGAGCGCTAAATCCAAGTCCCGGCGGCGAAGTCCGCGCTCGATCCTCAACCGTCCCCGAAATACTGCGCCAAAAGTCCCAAAGAACACACACAAATTTACTAATCAAGTTTAATCCAAATCTGTCCCCAAAATCAGATTTACTGTTCAGCCATTTTTACCTGCGAAACGTGCCCAATAAATTCCCAGAAAAATGCTATCACGATCTACGCGACGAACCGGTCGAAACGAGTACCTGCACGTTTTCCCACGATTTTCCTGTGCTGAGAACGAAAATCGACAAGAGGGGCACCCCAAAGCAAATCGATCACAAAAACTGAATCTGAAGATACTGTAAAAAGGGGGTTCTCACCATCAGGGAAATTCCACAAAGTTCCACAAAAATTCAGAGAGATTCCTTGTGATGCGTAGATGCAAATCCCCTTTTGAATCGCCTCAATCCGATGTCCGGTTGCGGAGATATCACCAAAACAATCCAGCGCTGTCCAAAACTCCACCCCAGAAAATGGGGTTACAAGATGGTCCGAAAAACCCAGGAAAACCTCGGAATGAGGGAAAACCCGTAGAAATAAGAAATGTAGCCCTACCTGTTACGAAGACGATGGCGCAAGAATCGCTGAAAAATACTGCCTGGTTAGCTCGGGAGAGCTAAAACACTGTCGCTGCGCCGAAGAAGAATCCAGGGATGCAACGTCGCGCCGCGCCGAAAAATCCAAATCTCGAAGTGCGTGCCACCACAGATCCTCAAACTTCACCAGGAGATGGAGAACTCGAAGGGGAACAACTTTGCTGAAGACACCATGGTGAGAAGAGGCTCGGAAATGGTGGAAAAAGCAAGGTGAATGGGCTTCGGGTTGCTTAAATAAGCCAGTCCAAAAAATCTTTTGAAGAAATGACCAATGGGTCCCATCTTTCGGGCGCCCGGAAATTTCCGGGCGCGCACAGTGCGGCCCGGCCCGAACTTTCGGGCGCGCACAGTGCGGCCCGGCCCACAAAGCCCCGTCGGACGGGATCCAACAGACTGTCCGACCCGCCCCAGAGGCTGCCACGCGTCCACCGAACAGGCAACAGCCGCACCCACCACTCCTGCGACGCCGCGTGGCCACCTCCGGGGGTCGACACGCGTCCCCGACCGTCGTACCGCCGCGCCTGCCCGCACAGTCTGCGGCCGCTGCCCCCACTGCCCGCACAGTTGACCGTCCAATAGTATTGTGCCACGTGTCCTGCCTCTGACCGGTGCACCCGGTGCACGAACCTCCGAACACCGAACCAACCAAAGCCTGCCACGTGTCCACCCTGGTGCACCGTGAACCAAAGCCAACTTGAATACTCCGTGGACCAACGCCTGTGAGCCCGCCAATGGGGTGATGCCACGTGTCCTCCGCCTGGTGCACGCCCGCCGCGTGGACCGGCCGCCTGCCCGCTCACCCGCGCGCTGCCCGCGCCCTGCCCGCGCCGCCTGCCGCCGCTGCTCCGCCTGCCCGAGGCCGCGCCGCCGCTTGCCGCCGCCGCCGCCGCCGCCGGCGATCGCCGGAGTTACTGTTCCGGCGGTGAACAGTAACCCGAGCCCAAAAATGCAAGTAAATACTCCGTCTGAAGCGTTTTCGCGCGCTGAATCCGATTTTGACGTCCGTTTCGCCAAATTCTCACTCTAAAAATTGCCGAAAGCCCCCGGAAAAGTATTCTTAGTCCAAATCTCGCGCCGAGCCCAATCTCAATATCCGTTTTGCGCGCAAACACCTCTAAACAACCGATGGGGTCCCCCGATCACCCACGTGATCCATTTGAAGCCCGGAGTCCAACACTTGTGTCCAAATTGGCGCCCGAACACCGCCGACATGCCCCGTAGGCCTCCAGAAGCTGCTGGTCACCCTGTAAAAGCCCCAAATACCTCCCGCACACTGCGTAGACCTCCAGTAGCCACCTCAAAGCACCGCAACAGCTCTGCGGAGATCCAGGTCATCACATCCTCCCCCACTAAAAGAAAGTTTCGTCCTCGAAACTGGAGTCATTCCTCAACACGGAATCTCAACCAACAGGGGGGTAACTATCCAATCATCCTCCACTCACGCTCCCAAAATTACCAAATACCACATCCAGAGACGCGATGCAATCCTTGGGTCTCTAACCAGAACGAAACAATGGAGAACACTCCAGAGGACCACGCCACCTCAACTAGGTACAGCTGGGCTAACTGCTCGGCCATCAAGTAGTCTGCACCGGTACAAGCATCTGTCCCTCCTAGGGCCTCAGATAATCCAACCACCAGTTCGTCGACACAAAAGCTCGATCCAAGTACCTCTGTACTCCCAAAGTATCCGATATAAGTCCCCCAACTGATCCCGTAGCCTCCGATCTCAAATCCAAAACCGTCGGGATGTAGAAGCACATCCCTAACCCTCCGGCATCAACACTCAGCCGTGAGCAGTCGAGAGAACCAGATTGCCCATCCATTTTCGCGAAGATCCAATACCCTTGTAGCTGGTAACTCAAATCCTCCAAGCTTGACCGAAGGGTGCTAGCTCCCGATGATCACTTCATCAAATTCTTACGGGTCCTCACAAAGCCGAAGTGAACCAACCTTCCACAGCTCGAATAGCACCGGCGCCCCCGAAGGTGCCACACTTGGCCTGACACAAATCCAACACATCAAATCCTGGAGTTGGGTCCTCAACTCCCAAACTGGTGTCATGCCAAACAACTCTGATAGGAGATCAGCTAGAACTCATAACCAAAGGCTACTCACCCACTACGAGACATCCGCCTCGCTCACAAGGTCAAAACCAAAGAAGCGAAGATACTCTCAAGCAACCAAGTACACCAACACCTCCAGGCCTGGCTCCCACGAAAACCGTCCTCGCAGCATAATCAGCTGCCGCGAAAAGAAAAACCGAACCAGTCAGCCCAACGGGCACCACAACAACATCCCGCAGATGAGTCAAGACCCTCAGGTCTACCGGCAAAATCCAGGACTCAAACTGCACCGGGCAGGACCAACAACTCTCCCCCACTTGCCACAGATCGGGAATATGACCTCCCGAACACCAGGTAACCGTCCTCGAACTAAAGTAACTCCCAAGGAGTCTCAGAAACCAGGGGTAAGTACTCAACTCCGCCGTCTCCCGCTATCAAGTCGCCTATCACTCCCCGTGATTACTCCACAGCAACAACAACGGCAACAACCAGCACGGCATAGCCCGATTGCGTAATTCCCTCATCTCACGAGCCGGAATTCGCAACGAGCGTCCCTCGGACTCCAAACTCTCGCAGGGATCCAAAGAAGTGAGTCAATCACGGCGAGGAGTCAAAACATAACACTCCTGAGCTGAGACGCAGGAAAATCTCAGGGACTCCATCAAAAGCCTGGGGGAAAAGAACGAACAGCCAGTGCAACACGCACTAAAATCACCCTCTAGAGCCAACTCAACCAGAGCAACCCGAAATACATCCACACAGGCACCCGCACAAGAAAGGGGCCCTAACAAGCAGGGGTCCTCACCCGGTCACTGTCATAACCAGACCACACGAGTAGATTGCTCAGCCGCAGCCTATCCTCAAAAGGAATCCCCTGGGACACGATCTCAAACCCTGTATACCACCATGGTCCCACGCAGCGCCAGCTATGGGACCAACAAACTTAACTCCCAATTTAGCTCTTCTGCTTTAGGTATCCGCCACCACAGTGGCCCGGTCGGGGTGATCCTGGATGCTCATCAACCAATGGTAGCTCCATAGCCACTATGGGAGGTATCACTATCACTCGCAGGTCCATCTTCCTTCGCTGGCCAAACTAAAATCGGCGCTGGTACCAATCTTACCATCCGCTCGTCAAACTCCGCTGGCACCATCCGGTCCAAAAGCTCCTCACCTCAATAGTAACTGTCGATCTCGACCCATCTCAATCAGCATCTATTTTGACCGGACTCCCACCGCCGCCCCTGCGGCTAAATACATAATCCAGGAAGATGTGCTCTCAAAGCTAAACTTGTACCAAAACCATTTAGCATAAAACTTTATCCTCACAGACCTTGCCACAGCATCTACAAACGATATATACGAGGTGCTATCGAGGTAGGCGTGGTTCCCAGAACCACGTCAATCGAAATCACAATTTCCCTAACCGGCGGCATCATCATCAGCTCAGGTGGAATCACACCCGGGACCTCACGAGCAACAGGAATATCCTTTTACGTCCCGGTGCCACCGTAGGCACCTCTCACACTATCGCTGTAACCTGAGTACCCAAGCAGTCATAACAAACGAGCCCTCCATTGTCTGCCTTGTAGAAACAAGGTCCTTTCTCTCAGCAGTCAAACATCCTGTGGCACTATGCCAACCTGTCCCAAACACTGGGTCTAAACACCGGACGGCCACAAATAGCAACAAGTCTGCCTGCACAACTCACGGCCTCTACTGCACTGGGCATGATCCACAAGCCTTCCCCACCTGCACTATACCAACAGTAACCTGTACCTCTAGTGCGCGGGGCCACAACTCTGCCTCGAGTCCATGCCGGACGACAACATGTCTAACACTGACTGCTGTGACGAAATCACACCTGCGACAACCCAATCCACTACCGTGGCGCCCTCCAACCGGGCGGCACAAATTCATCCTCTCGATGCAAGTGGTCGTCGCTCAGCCTGCCAAACATATCTAGACCAATCACAAAGGGAGCTCGACCTCCGTCCCTGCTCACACTGAGGCGACGAATGTGGTCTCTCGCAGACAGCTAATCCCCGCTACCGCTGCGCCGCTCTGATAAAAGCTGATGCTGTCGTCGGGGTCCACCCATCCTCTGACGTCTCAGAAATCCACCTGGATATCATCGTCGTACGACCAAGCACACTTGATTCATGCAATTCCTTATATAATTATCCTTACTAAGCTCACCCCTCAATCACATATGTTGTGCCCCAAACATGCATGTTATCAATCACCAAGGGTAACATCCCCCTCGGGTAAGCCTTACATAATCCATCCACAAGAATATCCACCGTCCTGGAATGAAAACGAGAAATGTCTCTGCCGGCCGACCTGTCCTCCAACACCTAGCGCCAAGCGCCTCTATCCCAGACTCGCCTCTGGCGGCAGACCCCTATCCAAAGGAAGTGCAACGCTACGCTCCATACACAATGCCTACTCCGTCGAGGCATCCAAAACCCAAACGGGGAATTAAATAACCTGAAAGGTATCCTGATGCAATCCACTCACAGTCAAGCATATCCTATGCGCCTTGTCCCCCAAATCATAGAGCGCGCAGTTCGATAACTGCGTAAATCCTTTTGACACCAAGAGGCTCTCAAGCAGTCTTTCCATCACCACCAACCACGATTCTACCCCAAGAGGCTCCAAACTTAATCCTATGAATCGGGGTGGTTTAACTGCCGAAACTGGCTCAACTGATCAATGGTGTCCCATAACTCATCAGCTGTCAACTATCCACCCTGCCTCGGCGCCTCGGCACTAACCATTGGCACGGAGGGGCTACTCACTCCCTCAGTACTACAGAAATCCTCGCCCCTGAGGATACTGCAACCGGGTGGTCTCAGAAAGAAGCACCGTCGGGCTGCCCGCTGCTCCGACAACTGTGTCGCTAAAAACCAGATGCCCGCTCACTCTGCCGCTGCTATGCCTCTGACAATCCTGTCATCTGAGTCCCGAGTCCTCTGACTCAAATCCGGTATCCGGCCTGAAACAACCAGCTCAGACCCAACTGCTGCACCAATGTGCGCCCGGGTCAAGGCCCAACGTCGGGGAGACACCGCTCGCCACGACAAACCGCAAATCAGCACACCCCAAACACTCGACCCAATCTAGCGAAAGTCAAAGGCATCCCCCTATTTTTGTAACGTTATGTTGTCTGCAGCCAACATAACTGTCCCACAAAAATAGGGTATGCCGATCCCTCTTCACTCACTGGAAGAGTCAAAACCAAATCACCGACTTTCGCTAAAAGTCACGCCTCTCACGCCCTAACATCCTAGGGTCCGCCCGAAAGCCTAGGGTTTCCTAAGTCCCAACTGACCTATCCCTAAGCTCTGATACCAACTTAATCTGTCACGCCCCGGGTGTAAACCAGAACCCGGGCCCGTCTACAGATCCGCCGTGCACACGGTATTTCCCGCGTACACGAAGCGCCAAACCTGCTCAGATATATAAGAGATATAATAAAAGAGCAATAAAAACAGAGCTGAACTAAAACTAATACATCTCAGACTGAAGCTGGAAATAAAATACAATACATCTGTCTAAATGATACATCTGTCTCTCCCAGCTCACCAAAAATAATAAATACAACCTGCTGGCAAAAGCCAGTCCCAAAGTAAAAGTACAACCGTCTGAGGAAACACGGGTACACCAACAGTCCAGCTAACACGCTCAACCTGCCTCGAAGTCTATCTACTCGGCCGTCCTCTCTCCTCGACCCGTCGCTGAAAACTCAGCAGCACCCGCAGAAGACACTGCAAAAGAAACAAAGGGGAAGAGAAAAGAGAAAGCAGTGGGGGTGAGAACTACTGTAAACAGCAGCCTCCCCCTAGTGGGTAGACCTCAACTCAAGTGTGCCCACTAGGACTACAAGAGGCGAAAAAAGATGAACAAAGGTGGTAAGCTGTAAATAAAACTGTCGATGATGTAAGAAGCTACCACTATATGCCTCTAAGGTGCTCAGCTAAGAGTATGGCCAACTGTATGCATCAGAATAAGAATGCCTGCCTGGGTAGCCCAACCTAGTCACCGGCGAACACCGGTACTGCCCACTATGCCTACTAAGTCCCAACTCAGCTAGGGGATGCGGACCGGCTCCTGACCGGCACGGTCCCATCCCGAGGGCGACAGACCGGCTCCTGACCGGCCTGGTCCCGCCCCAAGGCAACAGACCGGCTCCTGACCGGCACGGTCACAAAATACACACTCCGGAGTGGCACTCGAGGGGAGCGACCCACACGAGCATAGTGCCTCAGTAATAGGTATCAAGTCAGCAGAACTGGATCATGACTCTGATCAAAGTGGGAAAACCCGTCCACTAAAAGGAGACCCGATCTCGATGATGATGCAAGATAGGCAAATAGTGGAAAACTCCACCTACTAGAGACCTGATACCCAATCTGATGCATAAGCAGCAATCACTATCCGGTCAACCGCCTACTGTCCGCGGTTGCCGCAATGCCCTGCCCTCACAGCCTGCCTGTCCCAAGACCCACAACTGTCTGACTACACTATCCCAGCCCCTGCTCGCACCCGAGCGCACTATCCCCCAAATGTAGATAAAAGAAGAGGAAAAAGCATGGTTTCTCCTAAGTCAATGCCATCATGATAGTGTAGCAGAAAAAGGTGGCCTAACTAAATGTCCATACAAGCATGCAAAGTCCTTTATTTAAAAACAGGGTTTAAATATTATTATCTTTCCCAATAGAGAGGTATGCCACTAGTTAAACTTTCATTTGCCAAGTTATCCCATATCCATTTTAAGAAAGCTCTTCCCAAGGTTTTAAGCGGCATATTAATTACAAGAATTAACCATTAGTCAGCACTTAGTCCTTTTGAAGTCACAACCTCTAGTTATAAGCCCAATTCTCAATCAACATGCCATTTTCACTTGTACCGGTTCATTAGCAAGATAATAAAGAAGCAACTCAAATAGGCCTAGTGGGGACATCACAAGTAGGAGGTAAACAACGGTACCCACCTCGAGCGCTAAATCCAAGTCCCGGCGGCGAAGTCCGCGCTCGATCCTCAACCGTCCCCGAAATACTGCGCCAAAAGTCCCAAAGAACACACACAAATTTACTAATCAAGTTTAATCCAAATCTGTCCCCAAAATCAGATTTACTGTTCAGCCATTTTTACCTGCGAAACGTGCCCAATAAATTCCCAGAAAAATGCTATCACGATCTACGCGACGAACCGGTCGAAACGAGTACCTGCACGTTTTCCCACGATTTTCCTGTGCTGAGAACGAAAATCGACAAGAGGGGCACCCCAAAGCAAATCGATCACAAAAACTGAATCTGAAGATACTGTAAAAAGGGGGTTCTCACCATCAGGGAAATTCCACAAAGTTCCACAAAAATTCAGAGAGATTCCTTGTGATGCGTAGATGCAAATCCCCTTTTGAATCGCCTCAATCCGATGTCCGGTTGCGGAGATATCACCAAAACAATCCAGCGCTGTCCAAAACTCCACCCCAGAAAATGGGGTTACAAGATGGTCCGAAAAACCCAGGAAAACCTCGGAATGAGGGAAAACCCGTAGAAATAAGAAATGTAGCCCTACCTGTTACGAAGACGATGGCGCAAGAATCGCTGAAAAATACTGCCTGGTTAGCTCGGGAGAGCTAAAACACTGTCGCTGCGCCGAAGAAGAATCCAGGGATGCAACGTCGCGCCGCGCCGAAAAATCCAAATCTCGAAGTGCGTGCCACCACAGATCCTCAAACTTCACCAGGAGATGGAGAACTCGAAGGGGAACAACTTTGCTGAAGACACCATGGTGAGAAGAGGCTCGGAAATGGTGGAAAAAGCAAGGTGAATGGGCTTCGGGTTGCTTAAATAAGCCAGTCCAAAAAATCTTTTGAAGAAATGACCAATGGGTCCCATCTTTCGGGCGCCCGGAAATTTCCGGGCGCGCACAGTGCGGCCCGGCCCGAACTTTCGGGCGCGCACAGTGCGGCCCGGCCCACAAAGCCCCGTCGGACGGGATCCAACAGACTGTCCGACCCGCCCCAGAGGCTGCCACGCGTCCACCGAACAGGCAACAGCCGCACCCACCACTCCTGCGACGCCGCGTGGCCACCTCCGGGGGTCGACACGCGTCCCCGACCGTCGTACCGCCGCGCCTGCCCGCACAGTCTGCGGCCGCTGCCCCCACTGCCCGCACAGTTGACCGTCCAATAGTATTGTGCCACGTGTCCTGCCTCTGACCGGTGCACCCGGTGCACGAACCTCCGAACACCGAACCAACCAAAGCCTGCCACGTGTCCACCCTGGTGCACCGTGAACCAAAGCCAACTTGAATACTCCGTGGACCAACGCCTGTGAGCCCGCCAATGGGGTGATGCCACGTGTCCTCCGCCTGGTGCACGCCCGCCGCGTGGACCGGCCGCCTGCCCGCTCACCCGCGCGCTGCCCGCGCCCTGCCCGCGCCGCTGCCGCCGCTGCTCCGCCTGCCCGAGGCCGCGCCGCCGCCCGTGCCCGCCGCCGCCGCCGCCGCCGCCGGCGATCGCCGGAGTTACTGTTCCGGCGGTGAACAGTAACCCGAGCCCAAAAATGCAAGTAAATACTCCGTCTGAAGCGTTTTCGCGCGCTGAATCCGATTTTGACGTCCGTTTCGCCAAATTCTCACTCTAAAAATTGCCGAAAGCCCCGGAAAAGTATTCTTAGTCCAAATCTCGCGCCGAGCCCAATCTCAATATCCGTTTTGCGCGCAAAACACCTCTAAACAACCGATGGGGTCCCCCGATCACCCACGTGATCCATTTGAAGCCCGGAGTCCAACACTTGTGTCCAAATTGGCGCCCGAACACCGCCGACATGCCCCGTAGGCCTCCAGAAGCTGCTGGTCACCTGTAAAAGCCCCAAATACCTCCCGCACCATGCGGTAGAACCCCAGTAGCCACCTCAA